>JZKD02S0858298.1:172207-194266 GCA_000966675.3 Picea glauca
AATTACCTTTATTGCTTTGTTTACCCGTAATGATGCTCGCTCCCCCTTTTGAAAAATTACTTTCTCATCTCCGCGGGAACAAGGGAGGAATATGTTTATTTTTTTAAATTACTCTTTCCTTCCTCCCTAAGCTTACTATGTTTAGAAATTATTAGTTGAACATAAAAGGGTCAAACCATATAGTTTGGTAACTACGTAAATATTAATTTACATTATAATAACTGTGTGGGATATCCGAGATTGATGTTTTGATATTCGCATTCATTCCCCCTATGTCACCAACTAATATTTGACTATCCCCATCTAAATCGCATTCATTCTCCCAATGTCACCCACTAATGTTTGACTATACCCATCTTTCAATTTTATTTATTTTCCTTTTTTTCAACGCCACCTTAGAGATTCGATGCTCACATTATATTATATGATAGAGGATTTTACGTGGCACAATTTACCGTTTCTCAAGCATCTATGACTATGAATTTCATAATATTATTATTATATAAATGTATTTTTTTAATGGTTTGTTATTTTAATTTGATGTGAGAATTAATTAATAATTTATATAAATAGTATTTTTTTTTATTAATATAATAATTGATTAGTTGTAAAATAAATACTTATGTTTACTTTACCTCCCAACCACTTTTTACTTTTTATTGTGGTTATGTCTATGAATAATAGACAATCAAATATATCATATTGGTATTATGGAAAAATTTATGTATATGAATAATAACCCATCAAATAAAATATATCATATTTGGTATTATGGAAAAATTCCACTCTCTTTTAAGATATGTGCCCCTCCCCCCTCTCTTCTTTACAATGCTTTGTGATAAAATGTGATACAAATAAAAAAAAATGATGAGCTACTTTATGCTATGTGTTATATAATCCTATGAGTTACTTTATGCTATGTGATACCTGTTATGATTTATATAATACAGTATATATAATATGAATGTGTTTTAGCTACACAAAGATATGTTCAATTATAGAAGGAGGTGATTGTTTTTTATTGGCACATCACATGTTGTAGTTGGTATGCATGTATGGTTTTTGTGGTAATTGATAGCATTCCTAGTTTATGCATTGAGATGGAAATTGATTTGTATTGTTTTTGTGGTAATTGATAGCATTCCTAGTTTATGCATTGAGATGGAAATTGATTTGTAGTATGTTGAGGTGTTTGTGATATGTTGAGGCATGTGTGATGTGTGGTATGTCGAGGTGAGAAAGTTAATTTTAGAAGTTGGCACAAAATACTCTAAAGTTTGGTGTATTTCTAGATATTTATACCAAATGTTGTAGAAGTTTTGGGTGCTATGTTTTAGACTTTATATGGATACTATCTTTTGACTTTGTTAAAGGAATTATAACTAAGTGTGTTTTGAAGGGAGGAGGTCATTGTGAGGAATAAGTGTTTTCTAGTGTGCATAAGACTATGCATCAAATACTCATGAATGTATTTAGATCAACTAAAATGGATTAAAGAATAATCGACTTATATAGAAATTCTCCACAATAGAACCATGCCCCACTATTTTCACCTTCAAACCTCTTTTAATGGGCCTTTAAGCTCCTCTTTGATTAATAAATAACCAAGGAACCTGAGTCAGTGGAATCTACAACTTTTGTTAGGGGAATAAACCAGATAAACCATAGGGAACTATTTGATCCTTGGGTTACTACTTTAGGAATAGTATTGAAGAATATAAGATGTCTAGTAGAACTTAATTGGTACATTTTTGTTTGACACACCATATAGAGGAGAATCTCCCCCTTTTGACACAAACCATGTAGAGGGGAATTTACCAACTGAAGTAGATTTACATGGACTCCCTACAACGCCTAATTAATCCATCAACATTTAGGGATTGTATTACCACTAGATCTGCAGGTCTCTTCTCACTCATCGTAATAAATTCATAGAAAGGACTTGGACTTACCTCACTTCCTACTTCATACCTTTCCACCACTTCTCATGTAAATAACCAACCCTCCATCTTGAGTGCTCCCACCCATTGAATCCTAAGATTATTTTTCAATGACTTAATATGCTATAGGATTTGGGAAAAAAGAAAGAATCAATGGCTCAATGCAAAGCATATTTATGGATTGACACTTCCTTCAATTAAAATTTTCAATCATTAAAATTTATAAAATTTATAAATAATGTTTTTTTACATAGTTGCCTAGTTTATTGATAAGGTTTGAGACACGATTAAATAAAAAATTATTAATTCAATTAGATAGAGGATAATAAAAGGCATGTTTTCGAATGATGTACATATATTAATTTCTCAATAAATTATAGTTGTTAATACACACTTGATTTAGAATTATTATTTTTTTAAATACAAAAAAAAATGATGTTCTAAATCATTAATGAATGAATATAATATAGATCTCTTCAAAATTTATCTATAGTGTTTGAAGATAAAATATTTATAAAATAAATATATAAAATGTATTTAATCTATAAAAATATTGATACAAAATATTATACTTTATTCACCTATTTACCCTTTTGAATCCCTTTCAAAACATATAACATTTCACCACATTATATAACATGAACACAAACAAACTTTACCTTTTGCAAGTAGATATTTGTGAATTTTTTTTTTCCCGTGATCTCGACTCGACTTATAGTTTTTTTCCAAAAGAAAATTTCTCATTATATTGAAAATATAATTGTATACATCAGTTGACCATCTTCCAAAATAGGATCATAATAAGTTATGTGAGATACTAACAATCCTTCCTCTAAAGGTTGAATTAGCACTTGAGAAAACTTTGAGATTACAAAAAGTGGAATGCCCAAAAAGCTCCCTCAGAAATACAAAAAACACCACACTTGTGAGACATACTCTTATCGCATGGGAAAACAACTCTCTAATATACTAGGAAAGCTTTAAAATATTGTAAAAATTCTAGTAGGGCCTTTATTGCCATCTTCCCACTATGTGAATAATATTTTACCACGCTGATCCTTGATCACTTTCTTTGATAGTTCGTCAGCCTCCATGTTGAATTCTCAATAGGTATGGGTATAAGTGATCGCTCCAAAAATTGTGCTCAAGTATCTTATATTTTTCTTCCATCCATCTAAAGTGATGATCTGAAGTCTCCCATTGCCATTGCACCAATCTATAATTATCTTTGAATCTATGATAATCTACAATTCTGTGAGATGTAATATTGAAGCTAGTAACAATGTTTCCCAAACACCAAGTAGCTCATCCCTATTATTTGTGTTAGGTCCAGAATTGAAGGTCCACTTATACACCATGGACTCACTAATCTTAATTATCCCCCATGCTCCACTTTGTAAACCATCTGAAGAAGCATCTCCATCAAACCATCCCAATAGAAACCTCGCTAGAAGAGGACGTTGGACCCTACACTTTGTATGCCCAATCCGAGAAGTTGCATGATTTTTTAAAAACCCCAAGGTCTTATAAACCACTGTAGTGATGGAAGGTGTCCCATTTTCAAAAATTTCCTTATTGCGTTCCATCCATATATGCCAACAAATGATAGTTGGAAGAGTAGTCAAATCAGGTGTCTAAGAAAACCACTTGTCATAGAAGTCTTCTACAAAAATTCCATCCCAACTCAATTTATGCTTTAACACATCAGATATTATAAGTTTCCACACTTGTGTTGTAAAATAACAATGGATGAATAAATGATTAATTGTCTCAGGGCCTCTGGTACACATGATACAATAACTTGGGCCTTCCCACCCCTTAGTCGCTAAATTGTCCCAGGTAAATATCTTGTTTTCCAAAGTAAGCCAAGTGAAAAGTTTGAGTTTCATGGCTACTTTCCATTTCCACATAGATTTGTTCCATCCCCCTATAGTATGTTGCCAATTGATCTCCGCTACAGCTCTGTAGACATTTTTTACTGATAGAACCCCCGATTTATCACCACCTGCCCATTTGATTTCATCCTCCCTGTCCTGTAGATGAATACCATCACTTGATAAAACACTACAATAGTCGTCCCATTCCTTAGCTAATACTCCCGAGAGTCCAATTTCAATACTATATTTCTAGTAAGAGTTTAAATAAGTTGGCCCCACTGCACTGCATGCCTGAAATAAGAAGTCGATATCTCTTTTCTTTAAAGCACTTAGAAGTTCTGGCGAAAACAGGGATTTCTTTCCCAGACCAAGCAGTTTGTCCCTTCCTAATAGGATCGACTGACCAGAGCCCGGGCTCCAGCATAGCCAATGGACAATAAGAGGAAGGGATTTGAGAAGAATTTTCCAGGTCTGAGATGTCAGCACCAGGGTGAAAGTAGTCGTTCTGAACCAAGTGGGTACCAAGAAATATGGAAAATACTTGTCCTTAATAACTGTGTGCCAAATTCTTGTCTTCATCAACACTCTCCATAGTGTATTCACCACCAATGCTTTGTTGAAGAGAAAAATATTTCTCAGGCCCCAACCCCCAAATTTGTTAGGTTTAGCTATTGCCTCCCATTTGCAGAGGTGCATTTGTTTTCTATCACTATAGTCAGACCATAAAAAGGAGTAAATTAGCTGACGAATCTTAAATAAAACCAAATTCAAGATTGCTGCCAAAGTCATCCAATAGACCAGTTGGCTTTCCACTACCGCTTTTATAAGGACAAATCTCCCTCCAAGTGTAAGCCATATATTGCACCAGTGATCAATCCTCCTCTCTAAATTCTTTATGAGCCACCTCCAGTCTTCTATTTTGTAGCTCGAGGGTTTCATAAAATATCCCAAATATCCGAAACCAAAATTTAGATCGATGAAACTAAACAGGATTTTTTTCTAAAAAAGATCCAAACTAGCACCTTCTATGCCTGAATAATGGAAGGTTTATTTTGATAAATTTATCTCTAAACCCGAAGCTCTAACAAATATCGACAAAAGCCGAGCAATCTCCTGAATTCCTAGAGATTGGCTCTTGTCATAATCAACACATCATCTACAAAGAAAAGGTGAATAATTTTGACAATTCTAGCAACCTTCATACCTGTCAGTTTCCCTTCCTCCTTACCTTTTTTTAGCATTATACCGAGGCCTTCCATCACAAGTATAAATAACAGAGGAAAAAGTGGGCATCCTTTCCTAAGCCTTCTGCATCGCTAGAAAAAAGTTGAAGGCTCCCCATTAATCAAAACTGCATAGGTAACACTTAAAACATAGCTCATAACCTAGTTGGTTACCTGTAGACCAAAACTCGATTGAACCAAGATCATTCTCAATAAATCCCAATTGATGCAATCATATGCCTTGTTTAAGTCGAGTTTTAATATTAAGGCCTTTAAGTTCTTTTTTTTTTATACTATGGATGCATTCTTGAGCCGTCCCTATGGAGTCCATTATTTGTCTCCTCTGCAAAACTCCCAGTTGTTCTCCAAACAAAGATCGAGATAGAACAGGTTTTATCCTATTTTCCAAAATCTTTTCTATAATTTTATAACAGATATTACAAAGAGATATAGGTCAGAAATCACCACAATTCAATGGTTTATTTACTTTTGGAATTAAAACGAGAAAGGTCAAGTTCATAGATTTGATCACATCTCCCCTCCTCCTCTATTCCTCAACCATCCCAAGTAGATATTCCCCAACCAGCTCAAAATAATGAAGGAAGAACTCAACAGTCCATCCATCAGGTCCTGGGCTTTTATCCTTCACAAAATCCTGTAGAATTTTCCACAAATCCTCCTTTGTGCAGGGTCTTTCCAGCTGGACCGAGTCTTCCTCTGCAACAATACGAGGAAACCGATTGGCTAAATGAATCTTATCTTCTAAAAGTATTCCTGTATCCACCCCAGTTTCTTTGAAAAATTTAACTGCTTCAAATTTTAAAGCCTCTTGGCATGAGTGCTCCTGGCCTGTCTCATCCTAAATCTCCCAAATCTGCTTTCTATTTCTTCTGGTGCTAGAAAATTGATGGAAGAACTTAGTGTTATAGTTGCCACTCTTTAGCCAAATTGCTCAGTCACTACATTGTCTCCACAATTCCTCTTTGGCTTGTAGGAGATTGATTCTTTCTTGTTCAAGAGAATTTACTAGACATGTTGCCTCCTGATTGTTTAAGTCAGTTAGGGTAGCCTGATAGAGATTCTGCAATTCCTCTTCCAACTTCTCTAATCTCCTAGCTGACTGAGATCTACATTGAGATGCCCAAGAGTTTATATGATTCTTTAAACACTTTAATTTCCAGACTAGTCTCCGTTGTAGTTCAGATTCTTGTAAAAACATAGGATTCTTCCATACATTGTGGACTATTTGTGAAAAGGCATCTTCTCTCAACGACATAGAATTTAGCTTGAAAGGATAATTTTTTATTTGATTGTTACCATCATTTTGTAAAATAATCGGAGAGTGATCATAAATATATGGATATACAACCCAATAGTGATTCCTACCTAGATTTATCAATAAATTTGTCGCTACAAATGTCATGTCCAATATTTTTATAATACGTTCTGATCCCACTCTGCCATTTCGCCAAGTTGACACTAAAGCGTCTGGTAGTATATCCACATGACCACTGTCCCAGAATAGTTCTTTGAAAAATAGAGCTAGATGGTCTGGCTGTGCCACTTTCCCCCAAATCTCACCTTCATGTAAGGTGAAATTAAAGTCCCCAACCACTACCATATTTTTAAGGGAGAGAATCCCCCTATCCCCTACCTTTTTCCCATAAATATTTTCTATCTATGAAGGGTCCATATACATTCAAAAAGGAGATCTTCTTCTTCAACTCGAAACTGGTACCTGTTAAGAGTAAACTTCCACAACAAATGTAAGATTTAAGATCAAACTTGGAAGGGTCCCAAGAAACTAACATGTCCCCTTATTTACCAACTGAACTCACTGTTGTGGTATACCAATCTGGTCTTAAGGTAGACAGGAAGGATCTAGCCCTCACTTCGTCAACTAGGGTCTCTTGTACATGAATAATGTCAGGACGTGTACTGTTTAGAAGTCTGCCCACAGAGGCATTTTTTTAGGATCCCCCCACTCCCCTAAGATTTAAGGAGAGAAGGATCATGTCTTGGACCGTGCTATGACTTTGATGCCTCTAAGTGCCCCAAATTCAATAATTGAATAATATCCACAGTCTATACTAATCAGAACAATATTCGCTTTCTTTTGAGCACTCCTAGTCTTAATAGGTGATATTTCACACCCCAAACCTCTAGACTAGGAAAAACCTTGACCAATGGGATCTTGAGATCCCACTCTATGTGTAGAAGCATTTCGATGCGTGGATTCACCACAAAGCTCTCTAGATATGTTAGTCCTCCCATGGAAAACTAGAATAGGTAAAGGGGCAGGGGGGTAATTATTTCAAAACTAGTACTAATGATTCCATTACAACCCCAACTTATCATTCCCATACATCTGACTCCCTAAACCCCGAGAGCTGAGTGTTTACCAGCTCTGTTTCACCAGGGATTTTCAATCCCATCCGGTCATCTGACTCAACACCCAGCATAAGGCCTAATTCCTCTGACAAACCCCCCCTGAGACTCTATCTATAGTTGGAAATCCACTGCTGACAAAATCCCCACTGGAAGACTGAGTCGTGGGAAAAACTGGAGGCTCTTTTCGTGGAAAAGATGGGCTAACTGTCTGTTTGGATTTTGGAGACAAAAAACTGCCTCGGACCCATGGAGGAATGGGAGAAGTTAAGGGAGGAAAAGAGTATGGAGCCACAAAATTTAAATCTGCAAGAACCTACTTGCATCCCTCTCCATCATAGGAAACCTTGTCCAAAGTGTCACGTTCCCAGGATGACAAAGAAAAAAACAATGAAGGGCATAGAGTTTTTAACTTACTCGTGAAGATAACTCCAGGCTCGAAACTATTTGTAAGCTCGTCTTCTGTACTAGAAAAGGTCACGTCTCCCAACACTACCTTTGGAGGGTCTTCACAGGTAGGACTACGAAGAACTGAGGATTCATATGACTCTTCTTTTGTTCCCCTTTGGCATCCCTACGTAGGTGACCGATTTGACGACATTGAGAGCAATAGAAAGAAACTCCCAGAAAGTCAAGTCCTTGACACCTCAGATGGCCTCACCATTCAATCTCAATAGACTCTGAAAAACATATGTGTAAATTGATCTCAAACAACACCTTACAGAGCCGCTTATCAAGGGATTGCAGTGCCCTTTCATCCACTACTATGAATCAGCTCAGATTATTTCCCAACACCTCTAAATATATTTTATTCCATAACAGAAGAGGCAATCCAGGGAGTAACACCCAAAGATGACATAGGTGAAAATACTCGTGCCACAGATCAAATTTAACTCTACACCTTTTTATCATCAAGCTACTACCATCCATCACCTAGAGTTTACCCAACAAAGGTATGGTATCCTCTGGCTTTCTACATCAAAACCCATACCAACCTTGTGACAGAAAATGAATCTCCAGATTGTAACCCAGAAGTGGTTCCCAGTTTGTTGTGACCCAGTATTCAAGAGAAGTGTGACACATATTGCGGTAGGAAAATCTCCCCACCAGCATGCAAAGAGCCAAGATTCACGTGTCCTCCAGGCCTATATCAAAACTCATCACAAACCCCCGTTTGTATTTATTCGCCTTCCACGGCTTCAAATGTCTAGAAACCCCCCCCCTTGAGAAAACGCTCTAAACCCCCTAGTTTGTAAGAATTAGACACCCTCTGGCCTAACCTCTCCTCCTCCTTGGTTCTAAGACCACACCCTTGTTGTGGAGAAAGGCCATCTCTAACGATCTCGGGAGTATAAACTTTAGACTCTAGAAACGAGGGTAGGTTAAGGGTGGGCTTTGTACAACGAATCAGTTGACAAGACACCTTGCCACCTGATTCCTTAGTGTACGCATCTGCCAAGGTGAAAATCTAGGTACATTTCCAGAGTACTTCATCATCTGCACTCATCAGTGCAATGACTTCATCCTCCATCACTAGTGAGGTCTTTCCCCCTAACACTCTGCCACCTAGGAGCTTCTAAACACTAAAATAAATGATAAATGCAGAGACAGATAAATAAAATGACTTCTTGTCTTTAGCTCAGTGGTCATGTCTTCGCCCTACCTGTACCTCACCAGTGGTCCATAACTCTCCTACTTGAATTATAGTTATATATGACTTCATTGAGAATTCACATGTCACAAAGTTGTTGATATCATGAAAGATATCATGAACTATATGTGCAGGTTCCAGGTTCCTTATTTACTATTGGTTTTTTATATGCTTCTATTGAAAGGAAACCACATTTCTAACTGTTGAATACCTAATCCTTTTATTATGGTAATTTGTAAATAAAATTGTAAATAGTAGAAATGTGAAGAGTCGTAGGTGATAGGAAGAGTCATAGAAGGTGAAGACCAAAGGTCATTTGAATGTGTATTTATTAAGGCTTCATGTTAATGAAATTAAATCATGTGTGGAGTTACATTTTCTTCCCATTCCTGGCATGCTAGTGGTATCAGATTCAAAGCAAGTTAACTCCATGATTCCATGGGTGTTTCATTCCCTCCTCCCATATGTAGAAACATATTTGTTGTCTCCCTTGCTATGAGCATTAGATACCATCTGCATCTCTTGGAATTTATGTATTTCCTCATCATTATTCGCACTCGTCTCTTTGTTCAGGTGTTAGGATTTGAGGTTTTACTCCTCATGTTCTCTCGAGTTAGTCCCACTTATTTTCTCTATTCATATTTGCATGGATCTTTCTATCTACACACAAATACCCTCATCAATGAGTCTCACACCTCACACCATCGGTTAGAGTCTCGGCAAAGGTTTTTTAAGGGATTTTCTTGTCATAATCCATCAGATCATGTTTAGAGGATTTACTTGGTTGTAAATTCAGGTCTCTGTGGAGGTTATTTTTAACTGAGCAGAGAAAAACATGAAACTAAATGAGTTGAGGAGAGATAGATCCATATTGATAGTTTTATGATATTTTTATATGTCGTGCAAACCTCAACTTCCCAACAAAATAAGGAATAGAACCCATGAATGAATTCCTAGATAGCGATAAAACCTCCAAATTGGAGAGATTGGATTTGCAGGAAGCAACATAGGAATATCTCACGGGTCTCTTCGAGAACATGAAATTGTGCACCATCCACGACAAGATGGGTTGCTATCTATCATTTGTGTAGAGGGCATGATCTTGGAGTTTCACAGATTGTAAGCTCGGAGCTAGGGAAAAAAAACGCAACCACACTTGACTTTACTCATTCAATGAAGTAACTCACCAGAATAATAAGGAGAAGTTGAACATAATGAAGGTTTGAAGGTAGTCATTGAAGGCTAGGCAAGCTGGAGAGGTGCATCAAGTTGTCAACAATATCTCATGGAGGTTTTGTCTTTTCCAAATATCTGAGGTGATCATGCATTCTAATATAGTTTTTTTTGTCTACCTCCACAAGGCACTTGTTTTATAACTATTTATTCATTTGTTAATTTATCATTGTGATACTTTTTAATGAACATATTTAATTTGGGATGTGTGGAGTCCATGGCCATGTGATTTTCTTCTGTCACGCTTTTTGCTAGCGTGGTAACCAAATTTGGAATTTCAAAGCAATTTCCTGGCTCGACAATAATTTTATTGTAGAGATTATTGTTCTTGCAGTAATTTTGTTTATAAATATGCATTCTCTCATCTCCATCGTTGGCATGGTGTTGAACGACATAGAAAGATACCCAGAATGGTATAGAAAGATTAAACACACTTTGATATTTAATGACTTGTGGAATGGCATTTGTGAAGCAGTAGTTGATAGTGACGAAGTAGTTGAATTAGAAGCACAAACAAAGAGTAGTAGAATGACCATTCCTACATCAAATAAGGAGCATGCCATATGGAAGGGAAAAGACCATAAATCATATGTTGTGATTGCTACGACATTAAGTGAACATGTGATCTTCGATATTGTTTCCATTAATGACTCCTACTGTGATTTTAAGAAATTGAAGGATTTGTACAACTCTCACTTAGAACTAGAACTCATACAATTGTTAGTGAAGCTCTTCAACCTAGAGTTAAAGAATGATTATGCCATGAATTTGGCTTCTGAGATCAAATTCATAATGCATGGCATTGATGTCACTAGACTGAAGAGAGACCTTCCTCTCATAGCCTTCATTAAGGCCCTCTACCCTACATATTCTCACTACTATGAATCCCTATAAGCTAGTGGTCAAATGAAATCCATCACATTTGACACTTTCATGGAGAAAGTTGTAGAATGTTAGAAATCCTTTGGAAAGAAGTTATCTCAATCCACAAGTGAGACTGTGTGCCTTGCTCATAAAGGGAATAATCAATGACATGATTCTTCTAGAGGAGAAGGTAGTAAAAGAAGATGTGGAATAAATAATTTCATAGGAAGGGGTGTTAGACACAACCAAGGAGAAATATTTGATCTTCATTGTGACCATTGCAAAAATAATGGGTCACATGAAGCAAATAACTAAAGAATCCCATGAGGGAAGATCAAAGATAGACAAAATCAGAAACAAGACAAAGGTAAAACATCAGATATGGTGAAAGGTAAATCACATGGATTTTCTCATTATATTGTTGCCCATTGCAATATAGGAGTAACTAAATATTCTTTTAACACTTCATTTGCTTCTTGGAGAGATTCAAGGTTGCTTGACATAAGTGAAACCTGCCACATGAAATTCTAGAGAGACTTCTTCTAATATTTCAATGACGATATATATGGCATAGTTTATTTTGCAGATAAACTAAGTCTCAAACCTTTAGGAATTGACACCATCGGGCTTAAATTGCATGGACTATTGTATTTTCTTCTACATAATGTTCTCTATGTTCCTCAATTGCGAAGGAACTTGTTGTCTCTTGTGCACATTTGACAACAAGGTCACAATATTCATATCTTGGGTGGAAAAGTTGAAATAAGGAAGCCTTCTAACAAAATGGTTGTCATGACCGGGGTGGAAGATGGAAGACTGCTAAAGTTGAAAGGGACATCTTCTCATGCACAAAATTTTGCATATCTCTATCATGATGATGAAGGTACAATTCCATCTAGTCTCTTGCGGTATGCTATATTTGTTCACATTAATTATGACATCAAGCTTCACTTGCCAAAATAGAATGGTGCTTTTGGTTTTCCTACTATTCCTAAGAACTTGAAGCAATGTGATGTTTATATCCTTGAAAATCTTAGAAAACAACTATTTCATGATTCTACTGCATAGCATGTTGAAAACTTGGATGGATGCATTCTTATTTGTGTGGCCCCATGCCTATTCCATATTTAAATGGAAATAAATATATCATGTCTTTTATTGATGATTACACCAAGATGTGTTAGGTGTACTTGCTGAAAGATAAATCACAAACTTTTGAAACATTTAAATTTTTTTATGTATGGATTCAAAATGAAGCTCGGTCTCATATTGGCTCTATTCATAACAATAATGGAAGAGAATATACATTTAATGAATTTGAAAACTATATTCTCCATCATGGGATCAAACATCAGACCAAAATTCCATACAATTCTCAACAAAATGGTGTAGCTGGAAGAATGAAAAAGACTCTCCTAAATATGGTTTGTTCCATGATGTTTTGGGCCGATGTAGTTCTATGTACAATTTATGTGAAAAAAATGTGTCCATCTCATGCTCTTGAAAATAAGACTCCTTATGAAATGTGGTATGGCCACATTCCTTCAATGTGGAATCTCAGGGTCTTTGGTTCCACCTAATATTTCTTAATTACTAAGGATTAATGGAAAAAACTTGATGCAAGGAGTCTAAAGTGCATCTTCTTGGGGTACTCAAATACCACCAAAGAATATCATATTTAGATGTGATTTTTCGTGACTCCTCCAAGAATGACAAAATTGTTGAGAGGAAACTTGATCATCTGGATAAATTCACTCATAGACATATCATGTATCTAATGATGTGATTCCACATCTTGAAGGGGGATCCCTATATTGGATAAATCTTTGGAATATCCTTTTGAAGAACCATCTCCCCCTCATGAAGAAATTCCAGTCACTTTCTTAGAACTTAAAGTTCATTTGGATGATGTGATTGAGAGGATTGAGAGGCCGAGTCTTGAGGATAATTTATCACCATCTCAATCAACTAAGCAACCTAGGCCATCTTATAAATATCCACAAAAATGACACATAAAAACACTTGAAAGTGTTCATATTGATGAGGTTAGAAAGATCGGAACCAAAAGTTCCTCAAGACAAGATGGAGGTGATGTAAATAATTCAAATTCAAGTGATATAGATGATATGGATGTTTCATGTGATTGTGATTTGAATCTATATACTAACCTTGAACCAACTTCCTTTGAAGAAGCCACTTATCATGATGAGTGGAAAGAATCCATTCATAAGGAGTATGATTCTCTCATCAACAATGGGATATGGAAGTTGGTGGACCATCCATTCAGAACCAAACCAATTGGCCGCAAGTGGATCTTCAAGAACAAGTACAAATTAGATGGTTCACTTGATAAGCACAAAGCAAGGCTCATGGAAAAAGGATTTGCATAGAAAAAAGGTATTGATTATGAGGAGATTTTTTCTCCCATAGAAAAATGGGTTACCATTTGTACTCTATTTTCTTTGATAGAACAAAATGGATGAAAATTTTATCAAATGGATGCGAAGACTTCTTTCTTGAATGAATACTTGAAATATAATGTATTCATGTTTCAGCCAAAAGGTTAAGTTGTGAAGGGACAAGAACATAAAGTATGGAAGTTGCTCATCAAATCCTTATATGGATTGAAATAAGCACCATGATCTTGGTATGAAAATCTAAATGAGCATATTCTAAAATTGAATTTCAATCACTTCAATTGTGACGATGTTGTTAGAATTTTAATTTTTTTTAGTTACAAAATTACAATTACTTAATCCAGTAGCAACTGTAGTAGGATCACTGAAAGATAGACAATCAAAGATACAATAGAACAAAAAGATTATCCTAGGAAACCCTCACGGGGGAGAAAAACTAGCAACCAAAACCCTCAATATAGATTCCTTCAACCAATACATTGATGTGATATAGCTCTCCAAGAAAGACCAAGACCAAAAAGCCAAAAGAACCAATCTCCAAGACTTGTGCACTAGACCTTATTATGCACTCCAAGATGCACAAGAGAAGCGTGTGAGTGTCTGTCCAAATGAGAGGAGCCTATCCTCTATTTATACACAAAAAATTCTTGTGAAGAGACATGACTCTTAACCTAACTAACCCATAAAACAGGGTCGACTAGCCAAAATGGGGATTTTTACAATTATAAGTAAACTACCAATAACATAATAATTTTTGTTGAGCCAACTTGTACAATATAATTATAATAACCTATTAAAGGTTTTACTAAAACAAATATACAAGAATATCTTTCGTATTTACACCCAAAATATTAACACTCCCTCTTAACAAAGAAGGTATAGTTTCTAGACACAGACTCCAAGTTTGATACCACACGAGCTCGCATCCATTGACTATTGAGCATGTGAATCTATACATCCTTGGATATACATAGTGAAACATGTCTGTACCCCTATGCAACCAAGGTCTGTGGGTATCTATCAATATCTACAACATGTCCCCAGGACATCCACTCCCTGCGATGCATCAATACTTGATAATGTGCACTCCTATCTCAGTGCCAACCCTTTTTCATGCTGGATGAGACCCATCAGATTCAATGCCAACCCTTTTTCATGATGGATGAGAGTTTTCCATATTGAATGACAACCCTTTTTCATGTTGGATGAGTTCCACCTGTCACTCCCTCTGAAGAGGGACCAAATCAAGCATGTCCTTGAAGTACTTGAACTTCATCCTCGACAACGACTTGGTGAACACATCCGCAACCTGATCCTTGGTAGTCACAAACTGGAGCCTCACTGCTCCTCTATGTACCATATCCCTTATACAGTAGTATCTGATCTCGATATTCTTTGAACTATCATGGAACATCAGGTTCTCTCACAACTTTATGCAACTCTGGTTGTCACACCAAATGTAGGTCACCTCCAATCCGATAAGAAATAACCCAGACAACAGCTTCAAAAGCCATACTACTTATTTTCTCACTACACATGCTCCCACATACTCAGCTTTAGCTGTATTGAGTACCACACATGACTGCTTTATGCTTCTCCACAAGACCATTGTGGAGACAAGATTGAAACAGTGTCCGAAAGTGCTCTTCTCGTCAGGAATATTGTTGTCCCAATCTGAATATGAGTATCCATACAATCCAAACTCATGGTTAGATATATACCAAAGACCATGATCTAGAGTACCCTTAAGGTACCTCAACACATGTTTTGTTGCAACCAAATGAACCTGTCTAGGCTGCTCCAAATGTCGACTCAGGGTGTTCACAACAAAACATATATGTGGTCTTGTTTTCATCAAATACATCAATGAGCCCACCATTTGCCTCTATAAGGTAGAATCCACAATCTCTAAAGTTGTATCCTGCAACAACTTAATATTTGATACCATTGGGGTAACCATGGACTTATAGTCCAACATATCGAATCTCTTCAAGATTTCAACACCATACTTTCCTTGATTTAGGAAAATCCCATCTGATCTCTGCCAAACTTCTAGTCCCAAGAAGTAGTGCATCATTCCTAAATATTTCATCTCGAATTCTACAACCAATTTTCTCTTATATTTAGTGATGATCTTTTTCGCACCTGTTAGAAACAAGTCATCTACATACAATAGTAGAATCACCGGTTAACCATCCTCAACCTTAAAGTAAATGTTAGGATCTGCATTTCTCTTGGAAAAACCCAAACTCATCAGAAAATTGTCAATCCTACCATACCATGCTCTAGGTGGCCGCTTCAATCCAATTAAAGCCTTCTTTAATCTACACACATGAGTATCCATGTCATGTGTCTCGAATCCAAGTGGTTTCTCCACATAAACTTCSTCTTTTATTTCACCATTCAAGAAGGTTGTCTTTACATCCATCTGGTGCACCTTCCATTTCATCATMGCAACCAATGAAAMTAACRTCCTCATCGAGTTATATTTTGCTACAGGAGAAAACTTTTCTTCATAGTCAATCCCTTCCTTCYGAGAGAAACCTCGGTCCACAAATCTTKCCTTATATTTTTCAATACTGCCATCAACTTCATGTTTCATCTTGTAGATCCATTTCAAACTCACCAAAAAAATTTCCTTTGGTCTGGGAAYCACATCCCAGACATCATTGTGCATAATGGAATTGTATTCCGATGCCATGGCATCTTTCCATACCTGATTTTCTGCAGCCTCTTCATAACTGGAAGGTTTTGCATCCATTATGTCACACAAGAATGCCGTGTATCTAGAATACGACTTCGACTTCTTAGTTTCCCTTAAATATTTCTCTGGGGCACCAATTCTTTCTGGATCTCTAATAAGGTCTTGTGCCCAAGATATTATTCTCTTGCAAGAAGGTATCTTGACTGGTTTATGAGGTTCTATCGTGTCATGATCCTCTGGAATGACTTCCCCAAGTTCAAGTTCCTTTGGAACTTTAGGAACTTCATTCTCTTCTTCATGTGCCTCTTCTGCACGTGTTTGTTTGGATTTACTGAAAGCTGCATTCTCATTGAAGGTTACATATTGGTTGATCTCCACTTTCTAGTGACCGATAATGTATATATTGTAAGCCTTCGATGTGTCATTGTAACCAACAAATATGCCCTTCCGTCTAGAAGGGTCCACATTTTTCATCTTTTCCTTGGGGACATGAACAAATACAAGAAATCCAAGTATTCTAAAATGGATGACTTATGGCTTCTCTCCTGAAAATATTTCCTCGGGTGTCTTTTTTTCAAGCACCTTGTGGGTACTTTTATTCTGCACATACACTACCGTCTTTGCTTCTTCTTCCCACAGATGCATAGGAATATCTTGATCATGCATCATGGGCTTTACTCCTTCCATGATTTTCCGGTTCTTCCTTTCATCTATTCCATTATGATAAGGGTTATAGGGAGTAGAAATCTCCCTCTTAATCCAAACTTCCTTGCAATACTCCTTGAATTATTCTAAGGTTAATTCACCTCCATTGTCTGATCGCAAGGTATTTATCTTCCGCTTTGTCAAGTTTTCTACTAGAGCCTTGAACTCTTTGAATTTGCCAAAAACTTCATTCTTTTCTTTTAACAAATAAATCCAAGTTTTATGTGAGTAATAATCAATGAAAGATACATAATATACATACCCACTTAGTGAAGCTACCGACTTCGGTCCACATACATATGAATGCACGATGTCCAAAACTCCTTTGGCTCTGCTATTGCTATTGGGAAATGAGTGCTTCACATTCTTTCTTTGTGCACATCCTTTGCACACACCTTCTGGTTCTGCTTCGATTTATGGAAGACCTGTCACCATTTTTTACACAACCGGAAGAAATTTGTAGTGTAGGTGAGAAAATATCCTATGCCATAGTTCACTAGGATTCACAATATCATGAACCATTATGGATTCTAAATGTCCTTTTAATTTTTAGAGTCCTCCTTCTTCAACTCCAATCAATACTGCATCATCAAGGGTATTCCCTCTAGGATACATAAGAACTTGACCATCAATAAATGCTACTATAAATCCTTTATTGTCCAATGTCGAAATTGAGAGAAGATTCTTCTTTAAACCTAGAACTAGGGAACGTCATTCATCTTCATTGGCTTTATTGAGTTTAACTTGGAGGAATATTCTCCAACACCTTTGATTGGATACTGATAGTCATCATCCAATTTCACCTTATGAGGTGAATCTTTATGAATAAGTTTAGATAAGGTGTCTGCATATCCTGTCATGTTCTTGGAAGCACCACTGTTTATCAACCAAGAGTCACTTCCATGAGTAACAATACCCGTGAGGGCTGAGATAAGAACATAATCCTCATCAATTGATTCATCTTGCTTTGCAACCTTCTTGGGAGGCTCATCATCTTCGGTTGTGTGAGATTGATGCCTCTTACTTCCTTTATTATTGTTAATTTCCATAATGAGGGGGCAATCCCTAACAAAGTGTCCCAATTCCTGAAAACAGTAACATCTGATATTTGAGTTGTCTCTTTGACCCATCTTAAAATTCTTAGGTAAATAATGCTCTTTCTTGTTCTTTCCTTTCCTGGTGTGGGCAACTAGGGCTTGATCTTCATCTGCCATCTTTTCTTCTCTTGTAACTATCCTAGCTTCTTCCTGGTTACAATATTCCCAAATCCTACTGAACTTGGAAATCTTATTTCTTGAACAAATTCCTTGGATGAATGTATCCCGCGACCTTGGGAGGCCATTCAAGGTAGTAATCACCATATCTTATCCTTCTACTAAGTCACCAATGGCTTCTATGTGCTCCTTGATTTGATTCACTCTTGAGAAGTAGGAGTGAATGGTTTCTGAGTTATGAATTTTCACATTCTTCAACTGAGATCTCAGAGTCATTCTTCGATTTATGTTGCTTCCCTCAAAAAAATTAGTTAAGGTGTCCATCATTTGGTTTCGAGAAGATAAAGATGATACATGATGGATAAGGTGGCCCTTAATGGAGTCTACAATAATCCTTTTTTCTCTCACCATGTCCTTCTTATATTTTTCCTTAGCTTCATATCCTTGAGGTTCTTGAACCTCTTCTATAATGAAATTATCTAGTTCATGTTCTTCAAGAAGGAGGGTTACTCTGTACTCACAGGCCCTAAAGTTGTCAACTCCATATAGCTTCTCATCAATATTTGTTCTGGTAGTCATCCTATATTTTGGTGATATCAGTTTGTCTGACAACTATCTCTAGACTGAAAATGGCTCCCTTTTAGGATTCTAGATCTGCATCTAGATTCTATTCAGGCCTGCTCTGATACCATGTTAGAATTTTAAATTTTTTTAGTTACACAATTACAATTAGTTAATCCAATAGAAAATGTAGTAGGATCACTAAAAGATAGACAATCATAGATACAATAGAACACAAAGATTATCCTGGGAAACCCTCATGGGGGAGAAAACCCAACAACCAAAATCCTCAATATAGGTTCCTTCAACCAGTACAATGATGCACTATAGCTCTCCAAGAAAGACCAAGACCAAAACACCAAAAGAACCAGTCTCCAAGACTTGTGCACTAGACCTTCTTATGCACTCCAATATGCACAAGAGAAGTGAGTGAGTGTGTGTCCAAATGAGAGGAACCTATCCTCTATTTATACACAACAATGTCTCTTGAAGAGACATGACTCTTGGCCTAAATAACCCATAAAACAGGGTCGTCTAGCCACAATGGGGCTTTCTACAATTCTAAGTAAAATACCAATAATATAATAATTTATGTTGAGCTGACTTGTACAATATAATCATAATAACATTTTAAATGTTTGATTAAAACAAATATACAATAATATATTCCGTAGTTACACCAAAAATATTAACAGATGCAACTTTGTTTGTCAAGAAAATTGGAAAAATTGTTGTATATCTTGTAGTGTATGTAGATGAACTATTGATAATAGGGAACAATGAAAGCTAAATTTCATCCATAAAGAAAGAGTTGAAGAAAGGATTTGAGATTACATATTTGGGACATCTTTACTACTACTTGGGCACTGAAGTGACTCAAAAACCAAAGTGCATATTTATTTCCCAAAAGAATTATATTGGAGAATTTTTGAACAAGTTTGGCATGATTGAATGTAATCACGTCTCTACTCCAATGGAACAAAAATTGAAGCTTATATCAAAAGAAGGGAATGAATTTGAGGATGAAACCAAATACAAATAACTTGTAGGAAGTCTTATCTACCTTACAACCACTAGACCAAATATTAGATTTGTTGTTTGGATTCTTTCCAAGTTCATGCAAAAACCTTGTGTAGGACATTGGTCTGCAACACAAAGAGTTCTAAAATACTTGAATGGAACTCAATATTTTGGACTCAAGTATTCTAAGATGGATGACTTCAACCTAATTGGATATTCTGATTCAAAATTTGTTAGGGATAAAGAAAATGGAGTGTCAACTTCAGTCTATCTCATGAGTCTTGGATCAACAGTTGTCTCTTGGAGACCATGCAAATAGTCAATTATGCAAATAGTTAGTTCCAATAGATTCCACAACAGAGGCACAATATGTGGCAGTTGCAGAAGCAACAAAGGAGATTGTGTGGTTCAAGAAAATAATTGAAGAATTTAGGAGAAATAAGTGAATTATACTCCTCTTCTAGTTGACAATACTTTTGCAATCAAATTGGCCAAGAATCCTATATTTTGTGATCAAACTAAGAACATGAACACAAAGAATCACATGATTTGATATCATGTAGAGGCCAAGACTATTCACTTGAGACATTGTTCCACAAATGAGCAAATTGTGGACATCTTCACCAAAGTTCTTGGAAGAGAAAAAAAATGAAAAGTTCAGAATGATACTTGGACTCACAAACACCCCTTCAGATCAAAGGGAAGAATGTTGAATTCCTAATCCTCAGATTATGGTAATCTGTAAATAAAATTGTAAATAGCATAAATGTGAAGAACTGTAGGTGATAGGAAGAGTCATGAAAGATGAATACCAAAGGTTGTTTGAATGTATATTTAATAAGGCTTTAGGTTAATGAAATAATCAAGTGCAGAGTTACATTTTTCTCCCATACCCGGTCTATCACTAACTAAGAAAGGAAATTATGTTGTAGAAAAGAAAACATACTTACATGAATTGAAATATAGGAATTTAAAATAACACACACAATAAAAAAAATAAATAATTGAAATGCATCTGTTCTACTCCTACTCTAATGGGTCATGGATCTCTCCTCCTTATAGAAGTAAGTGGGGGCTTCCATAATGCATGTGAAGGAGATATCCATGCCCTCCTTAACTTATAAATTACATTAAGATAAAATAAAAAGTAATTGGAATAAGTTACAATAAACTAAAATTAAAGAACAATTGAAATGGAAATGAGAAAGAATTTTACTATTATCAAGAGTGTCTAAAATACATTATCCTTCAATATGATCTCCTTCTCCAATTCCAAACTCTATCTCTCTCATTTTCAACAACACACTAAGTCTTCTCCTTTTATAGAGAAACTAATACAACAAACTCCACAATTAGTTGGAGTGAAAAATCTAAGAGTGGAAATATGATCTAGCTCCATATTAGTTGGAAATAATCCCAAATAAATAGAACTGCATGGCCAAAATAAGGAATGGAAGTAGAATCTAGTTCCATATTAGTTAGAAATAATCCCAATTAAATTGAAGTACACCACATAACAAAAATATTCATGCAAATTGGTTTACACTCTCAAATAAAATTAACTAGTATCTAATCCCAACTAATATTGTTTTTTATCCTACCAATATTAATTGGAAAATAATTCTAACTAATATATTATTATTTTTTCATTTACAGTTTATTTATTCAAAATATGAAGTTTTGTCTTATGTTACAGGATCTCCACAAATTGGATAATAATGTTCATATAATTCCATATGTAGCACACATAAAACATATGTTTATTCTTCATAATATTCTCAAAAGGGTACCATATTTTGAACTCATTAAAACTCTAGAAACTCTTTCAAGAGTAACCCTAGTCATGAGACCCACAAGGTGATAGTCCCAATTGAAATACACCCTTGGAAAAAAGGGACAAAAACTTGTTCAACCGAGGGATAGGATATTGATAGGGATCAAAGACAGAACTAGATAGAGAGTATCAGAACTACAAATCGAGAAAAGGGATGGGACCAGGGTTCGAGATAAAAAATCAATGAGGTGCTCTTCCCATAAACCACTCCCATCACAAAAGAAGATCAATTCTTTCATAGAACTAAACTTAAGAAAAATGATAGAGAAAGACCAAGAAGAACCTAGACCAGTAAAACACGAAGAGATATACTAACCACAAGACATGGAACTTGCCTCAAATCTCATGGTTTGAGTTCAACTCCCCTAGTCCTAGAGTAAACTAGTGTTGTAGCCTTCATTACATGGTATTCCTATCCAGTGCTAATG
>JZKD02S0858298.1:210130-224086 GCA_000966675.3 Picea glauca
TCGGCTTATCACTACATATATTAAAGTTGGGATATCATATGCTTGTATGGAATGATTATAATAGGACCTTCCAAAGAGGCTAATTAAATTCTTATAGTTTATCATTTAAATAGTGGGAATAATAAATTATAATAAGTGACCCCCCCCCCTTTTTATAATTATTGGATCTATTAAACATATGGAGATATGTGCAATTCTCTAGTTTGGTTCATGTTAATTAGAATGATAGGAACTTGAGGTATCATTGGTAAGTTTAATTATTTGATTATTTTTGTTGATGCATTAGAAATAAATTTAGTAGATCATAGGTAGGATTACTACATTGCATAATATTGGAAAGACTATAGTCCTAGTGATGAAGTATTTGAACTTTAGGATGCAAAATTGTTCTTGTTATATGAGAATTGACTGGGTTACAAATTTTAATCATGATGGCTATGTCTCAATTGAAGTTTATTGATCCTCCTAATTTAGTTTTCTTACCAGGATGGCGTTCCCGTTATTTAGATCTTACTATATTGACCTGTTTGATTTTTGAGCAAGCGATTTATTCTATATTATTGATGTTGAAATTCTAGGATTGATGGTTATACTAGGATTGGATGAGGGAATTAGATACCTCCTTGTTCCTCAGAACAGTCGCCAGCCCTGAGACCTTAAATGGTTAAAATCGATGGGAACCTAGGCTTGAGCATTGCTTATGTGTCTTAGAGGTCCTAACCATTGCAGGGTAGGACGGGCGGGTAGTCAGTCTTATTATTTTGTCGATTGATTGTTGTTCATTGCTGGTAGATGTTATTATGCATCTTAGATCTTTATGTTGATATCGTAGTTGTATGCGTCATGATTTGTCGTCATGTCGCGATGCAGAGTATAATGTCTTGTTACCCTTGTACACACGCACACACAAACTTTTTTTTTGGCACTTGTTATAAGAGGTTTGTCATCGGGACGAGGAGGATCATTACATATGGTATCAGAGCGGGTTTGACCCGTGACTTGGGATTGCTACGGCTTTTGTTGACCTGATTTGATTATACTGTTGTTGATCGAGTTGATTGTGTGCATGCAGGTGATCATGGTTAGAGGATTCCGTGGAGGCAGACGACGGTGTGCTAGGGGAGGAGGTGTGACGCCTCCAGGAACATCCGCACCTGAGGGGTATAACCCCCAGGGGGACGAGCAGGTTCTCGAACAGGAGCAGATAGTAGTTGGTGATGTTGTCGAGATGATGAGATATTTTCAACGAATGTCTGAGGCACTGATCAGTCGTTTGGACAAAGATGAGGCCAGAGCACCGGCACCCACTGAGGTTCCACCGCACACTCCGGTTGGTACTGGTAGCATACACCGTGAACTCGAGAAGGTCAAATTTCCTGAGTTCTTTGGTGCCCTGGACGACGCAGCCGCCGAGGCATGGTTGGAGAACATGGTGATGTGCTTCGCACTTCGGGATTATACCTCCAACATGAAGGTCCACATGGAGGTCTTCCAACTGAAGGGGAGCGCTCTTCTATGGTGGAAGACGCTCCTACCGCAACTGAACATGGCCGTCGAAGACGTGTCATGGGAACTATTCGAGGAACGGTTCTGAGAGAGGTACCTTTCAGAGGAATTCATTGAGCGTCAACTCAATGAGTTCAATGCCTTATGACAGGGAGGTCGTATGATGCCCGAGTACGAGGCCCATTTTATGGAGCTACTCCGGTATGCTCCGCACCTTAACACAGAGAAACTTAAGGTTAAAAGGTTCGTATTCGGCCTTAATGACAACTTGCATGCAAAGGTTAGGATTTTGATGCCTCAAACCTTGCACAACGTCGTCCAGAAGGCCCTCATAGTAGAGGAGGAGCTTATTAGTGGGGGTTAGACCAGGACTCTAGTGAGACCAGCAGGGTAGGTCCCATCTGGAACACAAAAGCACAAGACACCGGTGAGACATATGACGGGATATCGTGGCTTCCATATGGGATCCACTTTCACTACACCCCGGTGACCGCGGCCTTAGCAGCAGACACCTTATCAGGGACCACCGCATCAACAACAACGTCGCCCATAACAACAATAGTTTAGGCCTGTTCAACAGAACAAACTAGGGTTCCAAGCTGGGGGGCCATCATCTTCTACTTCGGGTACCAGGACTACTGGGCCGAAGAAGGGGTGTTGGACATGTGGGGAGCCACACTACCAGTGCGACTGTCCTGTGGAGAGGACTAGAGCGTCCAGATCAGCCGGACCCACTATAGTGGGAGATATGGGCAAGGCCCATCAGATTCATGCAGTGGTGAATAACCGCTAGGCAGAGCACCAATCGACTGTTATTGAGACGACAGGTACTGTCGCTGACCAGACCCTTAGTATTTTGATAGATCCCGGTGCTACCAAGAGTTTTATTTCTGGTGCAGCACTAAAAAGGACTAACGTAAAGGCAGTCTAACATGATGAGTTTAGCTTCATGGAGATGGCCTCGGGAGCCAAACAAAAGGTTGGAGGAAAGGTTACGGATTGTGCCCTTAACTTGGGAGAGTTTTTCACGAGGGCCAACATGTACGTTACGATCTTAGGATCTTATGATGTCGTAATTGGTATGGATTGGTTGGAATTGCATGAGGCGATACTCAACTATAAGATGAAATGGTTGCGCTTAATCGATGATGAGGGAAAGAGACGTGTTATTGTAGGATGGAACTAGGGAGTTTCCGTGAGGTTTGTCTCTTCCTTATAGTTACAGAAGAGTATGAACAAGGGGTGCAAGCTTTATGCGATCCTTGTGCTAAGCGAGAAGGGAGTAGCGGAAGGTCTAGAACACCTTTCGGTGGTGAGAGAGTTTGCGGACGTGTTTCTGGAGGATTTACCATGGATGTCGCCAGAGAGAGAGTTGGATTTTACCATAGACCTAAATCCAGGGACTGAACCGATAGAAAGAATGTTTTATCGGATGTCAACCCCGGAGTTACAAGAGTTGAAAATGCAACTGAAGGAGTTGCTGGACTTGGGACTGATATGTCCTAGTGTGTCATCGCGGGGTGCACTCGTTATTTTCATACGAAAGAAGGATGGATCGTGGAGGCTTTGCATTGACTACCATCAACCGAACAAGGCCACGATCAAGAATCAATATCCTTTGCCAAGAATTGATGATTTGTTTGATCAAATGAAGGGTGCAACGGTGTTCTCCAAGATCGATTTGCGATCAGGGTATCACCAATTGCGGATCAAGGAGGATGACATACCTAATACCGCCTTTAAGACGAGGTTTAGACACTATGGGTTTAATGTTTTACCATTTAGACTGACAAATGCTCTCGGGGTATTTATCAGTTTGATGAACGGGGTGTTTCGCGAGTACTTGGACAAGTTCGTCCAAGTATTCATTGACAATATTTTGATCTACTCTCGGACAACGGAGGAGCATGACGAGCACTTGCACTTGGTACTATAGTGTCTATGAGAGCACAAATTGTATGGGAAATTGTCCAAATGCTCTTTTTATCAGTCGAGGATTCACTACTTAGGGCATGTCATCTCCGGTGAAGGCATCGCTGTGGATCCAACCAAGGTTGATGCTATTATGGAATGGCCTGCGTCGACGAATGTCACAAAAGTGCGTAGCTTTATGGGTTTAGCAGGATACTATCGACGGTTTGTATATGGATTTTCAAAGATAGCAAATCTGATCATGAAATTGTAGAAGAAAAACAAGAAGTTTGTTTGGACCGAGAAATACGCGGAAGAATTTTGGAGGCTTAAGGAGTTGTTGAAGACAACGCCAATACTAAAGGTCCCTGACATGGACGCGGACTTCTTGGTATGTAGTGACGCATCCAAGGAAGGTTTAGGTAGAGTCTTGATGCAAGATGGATGAGTAATTTCTTACATTTTGAGAAAACTAAGAAGGCATGAGGATAACTATGCGACGCATGATTTGGAATTATTATCCATGGTATATGCCTTGAAGGTTTGGAGACACTACCTTGTTGGACAGAAATTTGAACTAAAGACTGATCATTGTGGACTACAACATATTTTTACGCAAAGCAACCTGAACACTCGACAACGACGTTGGTCGGAATTGCTTAGGGAGTACGACTTTGAGATTACTTACATAAGGGGAACAGTGAACCGAGTGGCGGATGCTTTGAGTTGGAGACCGCACATCTTTTCGGTGTTGCCTCTTCAGACGAATCTACGTGAGAATATTCTCACTTTACAATGTGATGATGACTGGTACAAAGAGGTCGAGGGTTTTATCGGAAAAAACACAATGATGGTACCACAATATGAGGGATTTTCATTTGATAGCGATGGGTTGTTGAGGTTTAAAAATCAGATTTATGTACCGCCAAACGACGAGTTGAGGATGTTGATCCTGAGCAAGGCTCATAGAGCATTTTACAAGGTTCACTCGGGAGTCATGAAGATGAGGGAAGACCTTAAGCCCTTATTATTTTGGAAGGGAATGAAGGCAGACATAGTCAGCTATGTGGCCAGATGCCTCGAATGTCAGCAAGTAAAGGCTGAACATAGACACCCAGTGGGATTACTACAACCGCACGCTATTCCAGAATCGAAATGGGAGGTTATTTCGATCGATTTAATTGTTGGATTTCCACTGACGGCAAGGAGACATGACTCGATTTTGTAGTAGTAGACACTCTGACGAAGAGAGCTCACTCTATTCCCGTGCATACGACGTATCAAGCACTTGACATTGCTAGAGTATTCATCAGTGAGATTGTGAGGCTGTATGGCGTGCCTAAGAGGATTATATCCGATTGAGGATCGGTGTTTAGTGGATGATTTTGGACGAGTTTCCAAGAGGCCTTGGGAACCCAACTTAACATCAGTACTGCGTATCACCCAGAGATCGATGGACAGATCGAACGAACGAACCAAACCTTGGAGGACATGTTGCGCATGTATTTGATGGACCAACAAAAGTGCCGAGAAGAATTCTTGCCACTAGTGGAGTTCCTTTACAACAACAGTTACCAGAGCACCATTAAAATGGCGCCTTTCGAGTTTCTTTACGGGTGACCATGTCGAACACCCTTGAGTTGGGATCGACTTGAGGATAGGGTCATGGTGGGACCAGAAGCGATCCAAGAAATGCGAGAGAAAATGAAAACCATAAGACAAAGGATTAAAGAAGTGCAGGATCGACAAAAGAGTTATGTCGATGCGCAGTGAGTCGACCGTAGTTATGAGGTCGGCGATCGAGTCTTCTTACGGGTTAAACCGCATAAGAGTTTGATCAAGTTTGTGAAGGGAGCTAAACTCTCTCCTAGGTTCATGGGACCCTTCAAGATTGTGGAGAGAAAGGGGCCTGTGGCCTATCAACTAGCCTTGCCTGATTCTTTGAGGCGTATGCACGATGTTTTTCATGTATCTGTTTTGAGACATTATATTAGTGATCCTACATATGTGATTGACATGAGTTCCTTGCAGGTATCGGATGAGGGAGCACTCATGGTTGAGCCAGTCCGCATCTTACATCATCGCGCTCGACAGTTACGACGTCGAATGCTAGACCAGGTCAAGGTCCAGTGGGACAATTATAGTCCACACTCGGCGACTTGGGAGGACGCATATGATATGTGCCAACAGTTTCCATTTTTGTTTGATAGATAGACATATGATACTGTGATACACTTATTTCGACATTTATACTGTGAAATTTTGAGACGAAGTTTAGACCAAGAGGGGGTGTATGTAACATCCCGCTATGGCACACTGAGTGAACTTATTCTTTGAGGACACTTGCTCGCAATTGATCCAAAATATTATGATATTAAAACATTGTCTTGATTATGATGTGTTATGATAGATGACATGATGTTTTACTGCACAGACATAGATAGGTGCTATTGAATTGGATTTACTGAGTGTGCAGGGTTTTGGACCTTGAGGATGCAGAGGCATTGACAGAACCCTTGGAATCCGGATCGAGTTAGAGAGTGTGCTATTGGGGTTTGATTGTTTTACTGTGATTTTAGTACATTTGTTTAGATGATATGATGTGGACATGTCTGACATGATTGTTGATGATGCAGGCTGATGATATCTTGCTGACCAGACTCACATATGGAGAAAGGGGACACACACGGCTACCAGAGAGATTGAGGGAGAGGTGTGGACAACAACCCTGACACAACCTACTAGCACTCCCACCGTGGCTCGAACTGTAGGTTAACGATTACCTAGTTCGAGAGGACCCACGATGCCGTGAGGGAAGATTGCGACAGTCGCTTGCGATGATTCTAAGGGGCATGCAATAAGGTGGGGGCCTTATTCCTTAGAAGCCCTTAGTCTCCCACAAGTTCACCTGGTGAAGTGTTGACTCCAGGGGTTATTCATGTCTACCAATCAGTCAAGAGGTGAGTGGCACCCTTGGAGCACATGGTGCATCCCGAAGGGCATGTCGCACAAAAGAAACACAAGAGGCGAGTGGCACCCTTGGAGCACGTAGTGCATCCTGAAGGCCACATTGCGCAAAAGAAACACTAGAGGCAACTGACACCCTTGGAGCACGTAGTGCGTCCTGAAGGGAACGTTGCGTTGATGATGTTAAAGGAACGAACCTATTTGGCCCTAAGACTAATATCTCATAAGAAATTTTAAAATGAATCCCCTAATTAAAATGTCGCCTAGTTCAGAATCTAAGTCCTAAGTCAAAAACTTCGATAGGGGTAAAATGTTTTCTACCCGTAAGAAATTATCTCTCTAAAAATAAAATAATAAAGTTTAAAATAAAAACCTCTTAAGTGATAATTGTGGACTTCATAAATTTTTGGGTAAAATAAAGAGAGTAAGAACTTAAATCGAATATGTGAAAAAAAAAGGGGGGGGGGGTAAAGAAGAATTTAATTTTTAACTCGTGAAACTGTAAAAGATATTAAATTATTAATAAAAAGGAAAAGAGGTTAATTTGCGCAACTTCCATTTTTGGCTCTAATAAAAGGGGAAAGAAGGGAATAATAAAAAATTAACAAACTAGGGAATGGAGGTGACATAAAAAGGGAAAGAGGGAACTTATGGTAAAAAGGAAGAGGTCATCTTAGTAAAGAATCTACATTCAAGAACCTTCCAATTTTGAACTGACTTAGCATTTTCATTTTAGGGAAAGTATTTAAAACCTGTGAGGGAATCTAGGGACACCTAGGAGTAATTTTAGGAGTAACTCTAGGTGGGTGAGGGAAATGAGACTTTTATTAATTTAAAGAAAATAATTATTGGAGGAAAGTGGGGGATGGAAGACACTTGTACGAAGGAGAATTATTAGAAGATTTTTTATTAAAACTTAAATTAAATGAGATTTATGGAAAGTTTGGAAGTTATAAAACTCTATAAAAGAGAGGAAGGAGGAGGAAGTTGGGGATTGACTGTTAGCAAAATGTTACGCTGCCAGATTAGTGACTTGACTGATTTATTTGTGAGGAGTTGGGATTTCCGAGCTCGGATAGGAGTGGTAGCTTGGCCTTGCGAGGTGAGCTGGGACCTAGACGTACCATCTAGATAGTGTGTGGCCCCTTTGCAGCTCGGGGGGATAAAGGGGAAGAAGAGTACCCCTAGCATTGGCTGGGAGGTACTAGTGAGGTCTCGACGATCGAAGAGCGGGAACGAAATGGAGCATGTGGATGACACTCGGAGCAAGCGAACAGGTAATGGTACGCGTTTCTGTTGATTAATAGAATGTGGTAGGATGTATGTTTTAGATCTGCAGGTGTTTTGAGTAGGTAAAATGTTTTGTAGTTTTATGACTGAAAATTTTATAACTTGGCTGATTGATTAGTTTATTAAATCTCCCTGTGGTGTTTGACTGTGACCCTTGCGCTACTCCCACCATGTTCTTCTATTTACATTATGACTGCGTTTTATGTTGATGGACATTGTCATAGCAATAATCGTTTCCTTTTAAGCTTTTAAAAATTTGCAAATCGAATGATGGAAGGGAATCCACATTAGTTATTTACTTCTTAGTATACTAAACATTCTTCATATTTCAGTTGCATATTCCGTTATGTAGACAACACTCGAAATTAATTAAATTGCATATTCCTTAACTAGTCAGTGCTGGAATTATTAACATGCACATTCCTGGATTGTGTCACTGCCTTACACATGTCTTCTCTGCAAATTTGGGCTTGTGTCTGTGATGGATTCCATTGTTTAGTTTGATCGATTGAGGTGGAATAGTTTTTAATTTGATTGGAATGTATAGAAATCTACTTATCTTAGCAGATCTTTCTTTTAATAAGAAAATGCTCCTTATCGGCGTGTTCAATAGCACATAACTCTGTGTGCATACTATAACTTTGTGTTTCTTATTTTTATCAAGCATTTCAAACTACTCCGCGTATTCAATTAATTCAGCCTCCCTGGTGTATAATAAACCCACGAGTTATCTGCAACGTTCGTTTTTTTTTCTTATGGATAGCATTTGATTTCAATGGTTTGCATTTAGACATGTCTACTGGTTGTGTTTGTATATGCTAATGGACAACGCTGGAATTACATAACTATCTATCCCTTAACCAAACTGCGCTGACACTTTAAGACTCGATGAAAATTAACCTATGATAGCAATTGATTGTGGTTGCTTTCTTTTGGCCTTTACGAATCACGCCCTTGCTGAATAAGTCCAATTCTGGACAATTTCATGGCCTTAGCGGTTGGAACAATCTCTAATTGTTAAAACCCTTCAAAGTTTTTCCTCTGCAAATGTATTAAAGTCACCCAATTTAGCTCCTACAACTGTGGTTAATTTATGAAATCTTTCCTCTGCAACTGGTTTAAGATCGCCTAACTTCGCCCTTGCAATTGGTGTGGAAATCATGTAAATTCGCCTCTGCAAATGGTGTAAAGTCTCCCGTCTATAAACGATGGATACGTCCTCCCTCTCCACACTACATAATCGATTGACTGTGCCATACCTCTTCTAGTTGCGTTATGAACGACAGTGAAAGGGTTCCTCCATGATGTGGGMAAGATGATTTTAARAACTTAATTCTTGCCTTGACAGTTACCTTTGACAATTGMCTTGATTTCTGACCTTCYGACATGCACTCGCTGCCCTCAGTATTCTGGTCCATTTTAGGCGCTTTCATTTTCCCAAACAACAACTTTCCACTTTTTTTCAGTTCACGMTTAAATAAGGGAATGGATAATAAAGGGTGTTGGGATTAATTGGGATTGTAGTAGGTGTTAGYGCTCTGTAATTTGCCTAAGGCTGCTGAGGCAATCACAGAGGTAACCTCGAACCACTTCGAGTCTTGGATCTATCCCTCCAAGACTCAGAGAGGGATCTCTCTTTTAGATTTAACTTGGTTTGTAAGGGATGGATTTTAGGYTAGCTATGAAAGTAATRAAAATATGGAGTTTTTGATTTTAAAATGGTTAGTTTGGGACAGTAAGGAGGGCCATTGGGCAAATGGGGTCTGCGCTTAGAAATGTGGTTGATTTCTCAGATCTAGACAAAGCTTTTACACAGGGCAAGGTAGTGGACGTCTTGGATCGAATTGAGTTTTAATGATGTCGATTTGAGGAAGAAATAGGGGAGGAAAAAKCCAGGCAAGGGAGCAACTAAGAATTCCTAAGCTGGGCTMTTTAGATGAATAACATAAAGATTATCAAAAGGACAGATGCAGAGTATCYGCTGATAAATTCTTCTATGTGTACTTTCTTCTAATAATAAGAAAATGAAAACAAGCGTAATGATCACAGGAAAAAMTTAACAAAGACAAAAAACACCACCAACATATCCACACAGGAATCCTRTAAAAAAYATGTCCTTTACTGATCAGTCTCTAAATGATTACAGAGAAAAGTCTCCTGGCCAAGCACAACCCACAATCAACAAAATAAACACCTCTCACAGTTCCATCYAAATGGAAAAACATTCCACAGGTCGAAACCTCTCTCACTCAGCCCCAGTCGAACCCCCTCTCTGTCTTTTTCATATGCATAAATACAAAAAATGCTATCTGTCCTCCAAGATTCRAGCTCTACTCTGCTTTCTAAAAATAGAAAAGTAGTTACAATCATGCATGAMAWCTGTAATTGTCTCCTAAAACAAACCATCAATAATTTAAATGGAAACTAGATTTGGTATCTGYTGCTTCGACATCTGGAGTTGGTTAGTAWTTGCTGGTGAATCCACTCTAACAACATTAAAACGGATAGATGCAGAAATAGTTGAATGATGGAGGTTGTTTGAGACTGGATGCCAGTTGGAGGATMGRTGCTATAACCTCCTGCCATGTGTTCCCTGTAACTGACTTCCTTGTTCTGCCAGATGGTTCAAACGATGCCTAAACGATGGGATATTTCRCCACTTGTTATGCATGAAATTAAACTGCCACTGGTGTTTCACATGAAATTTGAATGAGGCTGCATAATCATGAATCTCGAAAACATGCTTGAGCCTTCTAAGGGACTTGAAAAATGGAATTGCAGGGATGTTATGATAGGAACTGTTTGAAACTTTGATAATTAACACAAAACCCTTTGACTAGATAGGATGCCAATGCCAATAAGCACAGATCTGGAAACTCTCCAATAGTCTTTTGCTCGGTTTCTGTAGGCCAATATCCCTCCCAGGTATTCGAATATATCCGTCTGGAGCTTGTAATAAAAAGAAAACTAGATGACAGTCTAGATCAAGAACACTATCCATGCAACTAATCACATTGTCTTTGTTTGCAGCTACATTGTCAGTTTCAACCACATTATTTTCAGTTATGTGATAAGGACTTCCAGGAGGGTAAGTCATAAATAAGACCTGCAGCCCTGAGAGCTTCAGTAATATTATCCCTAAACTCATTTTCCAATCTATGAAAACCGTCATTTTTACTACAACACTATGGTTAGACATTTCCCGAGACAAAGCCCGTGCACAAAGGTTAATGCATACACTTTTACAATTTTGACCTTTCATAAATTTCATTTTCCTTATTAACTGCATCTGCAACGACAAACTCTGATTCTGCAGTTCTTCGAATGGTTTCCAAATTTTCTTTCTTCAAGTAATGTTCCACAAGTCGATTCAACTGCATCTTTCGGACTGCAGTTGGGACATGACTGTGACAATTTCTTTTGCTTAACAACCAACAATGAGTTCTTCCCACCAAGCTTTGCATTTATTTTCAATATAACATTAGCAATGTACTTAGGTTTGCATTTTTTGACATGATCTGCTAAGCAACACTGGGTCCAAACACCAAACTCCAACTCACATAACCTCTTTACAGTAGCATAAAGGTGTTTTTTATCTTGTTGAGGCATTATGCAGAGGATAAGCTCGAGAGGGTTACCATTCTTCTCCGTTGATTCTATCATATGTTTAACGACACCTTCAACATTCCCATTTATCTCTATCGCCGGTGGTGCTGCCAAATTAGGGTTCATAAGCACACCATATGTCTTGCATAGTTCTGGAAGTCTGTTAGCAAAGTTTTGAACTGCTTGAGGTGGAACGAATTTAGAAAAAAATATCACTTCCCAGGAACTGTGAGGCAATATTGGCCTCATAAGCCTTCTATGCATGTGTGCCTCTATGCGTTCGACACCTTGACTCTAGTTCGAACATCTGGCACGGGGTTTTAAAGCTGTGTTTTATATTTCTTTTTTTAACTTTCTGCGGGCGATATCCCACATTCACACATTAAACTGAAATTTAGGTGATTATATTAGCCAACAGTCATATGTTGTGTCAATGAAGTGAGCTCAAGGCTTGGGCTTTGGGGTTTGGTGTTGGCACTAGCGCTGCTTTATGTGTTTGCTGTTGGTGTATGAAACGATGCTTATCCTTGGTGTCGAATATTCAAAGATTGGCCCTAGGCTAATATTATTTTGCTAAAAATTTTGTTAATTTTTTTTCATAAAACTCTGCATAAAGGAAAAGGTCGAGGGGCCATTTTTTTTCTAAATTCACCAAACATAGATTATAAAACCCAACTTAGGATAATAAACCCAATCTTTACATTTGACCCACAAGAGTCAAATTTCACCATTTCAAACCACTTCACAATTTTTGGCTAAAAATGCACCAGAACTCACTTTGAAACTCGCGCGCAGGTACTCATTTTATGCTTGGTGAGTGTCGAGCGCTTTCTGCCGCCTTCGCCATGCGTCATGAGAAAACACATCTTCCTGAAATAGATAAATTTTATTCAGAACACTGATTCCCTATTATATAGGGTTCTAACAGGAGGCACTACCTTATTGGACATAAATTCGAACTAAAAATGGACCACTGTGGACTACAACACATCTTTACGCAAAGAGACTTGAACGCACGACAACGATGTTGGTCGGAATTTCTTAGCGAGTATGATTTCGAGATTATTTACATAAAGGGAACAATGAACAAAGTGGTTGATGCATTGAGTCAGAGATTTCACATATTTTCGGTGATGCCTCTTCAGACAAATCTACGTGAAAATATTCTAACTTTATAGCACGACGATGACTGGTACAAGGAGGTCAAGGATTTTATCGAACAAAACAAAATGATGGTACCAAGATTTGAAGGATTTACGTTGGACAATGATGAATTATTGAGATTTAAAAATAGAATTTGTGTACCACTAAATGCCGAGTTGAGGAGTTTGATCCTAAACGAGGCTCACAGAGTAGTGTACATGGCTCACCCGGGAGTCATGAATATGAGGGAAGACCTTAAACCCTTATTCTTCTAGAAAGGAATGAAGGAAGACATAGTCAACTACATGGAAATATGTCTAGAATGTCAGCTAGTGAAGGCTGAACATAGACATCCAACATGATTACTACAACCACACGCTATTCTGGAATCAAAATGGGAGGTCATTTCGATGGATTTCATTGTTGGATTGCCACTGACGACAAGGAGACATGACTCTATTTTTGTGGTAATCAACACTTTGATGAATATTGCTCATTTTATTCATGTGCATACGACATATCAGGAACCTGACATAGCTAGAGTTTTCATCAGTGAGTTTGTGAGGCTGCATGGTGTGCCTAAGAGGATTATATCTGATCAAGTATCGGTGTTTACTGGATGATTTTGGATTAGTTTCCAACCCAACTTAACTTTAGTACTATGTATCACCCAGAGACAGATGGGAAGACGGAACGAACAAACCAAATCTTGGAGGACATGTTTCGCATGTACGTGATGGACCAACATAAGCGTTGGGAGGAATTCTTGCCACTGATAAAATTCACATATAACAACAGTTATCAAAGCACCATTAATATGGAGCCTTTCGAGTTCCTTTACAGGTGACCATGTCAGACGCCTTTGAGTTGCGATCAGCTTGAGGATAGGGTCCTTGTGGGGCCATAAGTGATCCAATAAATTCAATATTAAATGCAAACGATAAGACAAAGGATCAAAGAAGCGCAGGATCAGAAGAAGAGCTATGCTGATGCGCACCGTGTCAACTGTAGTTACGAAGTTGGAGATCGAGTCTTCTTGCGGGTGAAACCGCATAAGAGTTCGATCAAGTTTGAAAAGGGTGCTAAACTCTCTCCTAGGTTCATGGGACCTTTCAAGATTTTGGAAAAGAAGGGGCTCGTGGCCTATCCACTAGCCTTTCTTGATTCTTTGAGGTGTATTCATGATGTTTTTCATGTATCTATTTTGAGACATTATATTAGTTATCCTACACATTTTATTGACATGATATCCTTGCAGGTATCTGATGAGGGTGCGCTCATAGTGGAGCCAATCTGCATCCTCGACCATCGCATTTGATAGCTACGACGTTGAACAATAGATTAGGTCAAGGTCCATTGGGACAAATATAGTCTGCACTCCACAACCTGGGAGGACACATATGATATGCACCAATAGTTTCCACTTTTGTTTGATAGATAAACTTATGATACTTTGATACACTTTATTTCGGCACTTATATACTGTGAAACTTCGAGATGACCAAGAGGGGGCGTATATAACATCCCACTCTT
>JZKD02S0858298.1:238948-250289 GCA_000966675.3 Picea glauca
ATGTTGATGGCTTCCTAATTTGCAAGGTTATGGTAACATTGTGTCATGGCCCTGGGTGCCTTAATGTATTTTATTGACATGGCGATGTGTAAGGAGTAATGTCTTGTATCATAACATTGAATTATGTAAGGATAATATATGTCGTTATAAATTAAGGTGCAATTTTAGTGTTAGGTATTTTATGAAAAATAATGGCATTGTGGATTTATCTGAATACGATTAAATCTTTGGTTTTTAAGGAGTTTATATATAAGGTCCTTTAACCAAGTACCTTGAACTACTAAGACTATAATTGGGGAATCTGCACTTACTTAAATTTACATTCTTTTACGGTTGGTCGGGTATCTCGTCTACTAATGGAGTTCAAATGGAATAATTGGTCTATGATTAAGGTCTTGAGTCTCAATAGTGGTTGGTCGATGCCGAAATCCTTCTGACTTGCATCTCCCGTAGAAGTTGTGGTTGTCCTTGAGTTTGCAGTGCTTGGTCGTCTTGCTTGTGTCTTGTTCTAGGTCGGGTTACTAGTTTCTGCCTGAGCAATCGGCCAGGAGCCTGTCTAATCTTCTTTCGAGAAGACATAAGACTAAAAGCCCTGGTTTTCTGTGCAGAAATAGTAACCCTAGCACCATGGATTCTTCCCTCTGTGTTCTTACTGTGCACCCTAGTATGTCTTAATGTTTGTGTTGTGCACCTTATGCTTATGGTCGTATATTGTTGCAGTTACTCTTTGTGTGCCTTCCGTCTTCTTGTGCTGAACATAGTGGTTGTGTCTTGTTGGTTGTCGAGGGCAACGTAGAGTCAAGTGTGTTTGCTACTTCTACATGCACGCACACACCTTAAACAAAAAAAAAAAAAAAATTGCACCTGTCCTCAGAGTTGTTGTCGTAACGAGGAGGTCGTTACACAACGATATGCAAAAATAGAGGTCATATTCATGGCCCAACAATCAAAAAGGAGAGCATGACGGTGCAGGTGCATGTTTAATATGAGCACTTCGAAGGTATCAGATGAACCATTATGTCAATATGTAATATCACGTTATACTGATCACACTTATATTGACTTATTCTTTGAGGACACTTGTGTTGAAAGTGATCCAGCTATAGTACATTATGATTTTGTTTCAATTATGAGTTATATATGATGTTGATAATGTATTGTAATTCAATGTTACTTTCATATGTATAGGTATTGACATCTATTATTGACGAGTTCTCCTGAGTGTGCAGGACACATGATAGGCTATGGATGTTGATGGCATCAATGGAATTCCTTGGACTCCAGATTGATTCAGGGAGTGGATTGTATTTTGTTCGAGTATTTCATTTTACGCACATGAGATATATGATTGATTGTAGTATGATTTATATATATGGATTATTGACATTGTTTTTGTCATTGGATGCAAGCTTGAGGATGCTTGCTAATACTACTCACATAAGGAGTAAAGGGGTCATGCACAGAAGCAAGACATTTGAGGGAGATGTGTGGAAACGTCCCTGTCATAGCCTACTAGCACTCCTTCCACGACCATAATTGTAGGTTAATGATTACCTAGTTCGAGAGGTACACAATCTCATGAGGGAATACTGAGATAGTCTCTCATGAGGAAATATAAAGGGCACGCAATAAGGTGGAATCCTTATTCCTTAGAAGCCCTTACTCTCTCACAAGGTCGACCTAATAGAGTGTTGACTCCAAGGATCGGATAAACTTCCAAAACCACTCAAAGGAGAGTGACACCATTGGAGCATGAAGGTGCGCTTTGAAGGGAACGTCGAAAAATTAAATGTGAGTCAAAAAATCTAGATGGCACAAAATTTAATAAAATTCTTAAAACTTTATAGGACAGAGTATTAATTAATCAATAAATTATAAACTTAGAATCCTAACCAGAGTCTAAGCCTAAATCTAGACTAAGTCTAAGTCTAAATTTAAATAAAGGATTAAATAAAATGTGAAATAAGTTAAAAGATTTTAGATAAACTCAAACTCTAGGAAAAGAGGGAATAAAATNTACTGATCACACTTATATTGACTTATTCTTTGAGGACACTTGTGTTGAAAGTGATCCAGCTATAGTACATTATGATTTTGTTTCAATTATGAGTTATATATGATGTTGATAATGTATTGTAATTCAATGTTACTTTCATATGTATAGGTATTGACATCTATTATTGACGAGTTCTCCTGAGTGTGCAGGACACATGATAGGCTATGGATGTTGATGGCATCAATGGAATTCCTTGGACTCCAGATTGATTCAGGGAGTGGATTGTATTTTGTTCGAGTATTTCATTTTACGCACATGAGATATATGATTGATTGTAGTATGATTTATATATATGGATTATTGACATTGTTTTTGTCATTGGATGCAAGCTTGAGGATGCTTGCTAATACTACTCACATAAGGAGTAAAGGGGTCATGCACAGAAGCAAGACATTTGAGGGAGATGTGTGGCAACGTCCCTGTCATAGCCTACTAGCACTCCTTCCACGACCATAATTGTAGGTTAATGATTACCTAGTTCGAGAGGTACACGATCTCATGAGGGAATACTGAGATAGTCTCTCATGAAGAAATCTAAAGGGCACGCAATAAGGTGGAATCCTTATTCCTTAGAAGCCCTTACTCTCTCACAAGGTCGACCTAATGGAGTGTTGACTCCAAGGATCGGATAAACTTCCAAAACCACTCAAAGGAGAGTGACACCATTGGAGCATGAAGGTGTTCTTTGAAGGGAACGTCGAAAAATTAAATGTGAGTCAACAAATCTAGATGGCACAAAAATTAATAAAATTCTTAAAACTTTATAGGACAGAGTATTAATTAATCAATAAATTATAAACTTAGAATCCTAACCAGAGTCGAAGCCTAAATCTAGACTAAGTCTAAGTCTAAATTTAAATAAAGGATTAAATAAAATGTGAAATAAGTTAAAAGATTTTAGATAAACTCAAACTCTAGGAAAAGAGGGAATAAAATTTAAACGTTGGGAAAATTGCACCTGTGTGCATGAAAATAATATAAGGGACTTTTAAAATAGAAATAAATAAAGCATAAGATAATATGTGTACACATAGAATAACATCTTGATTCAAACTACCACGAAGTCTAACTAAAGGAAGACTCCTAATTCAACTCTAACTAAGATATAGTTAGGGAACACTCATTAAATGAGAATTTGGGGAACTAAGGGACAACTAAGACCAAAAATAGGAACACATTGATGAATGTGAAGGAAAATGATTTTTAATTAAAAACAAAAAGGGAATTACATGTGCAACTTTGGGAGAGTGTGACACATGTGTTGGGTGAATAATTATTTAATTTAATTATTAAAAATGAATTAGTTGTGCATGTGTACAAGTGTCATTGAGAATTATTCTATAAAAGAGATGCTATAGAAGGGAAAATTATTCGACTTTCCTTAGTACTGTTATGCTGCCAAAATTTCGTTGACTGTGTTTTACTTGTGAGAGTTTGGATATCAAGATCGTGGAAAGAGTGGAATCTCTTCCTTGCGAGGCAATATTGGGAGCTATTGTGTTCTATTTTTTTGTGCTTGGCCCCTTTGCATATCGGGGAGCTAAAGGGGAAGAAGAGTATCCCTAGCATTGTTTGGGAGGTACCGATGTAGTCCCACGATTATCAAGTGAAGAAGAGGAGCTTTGCACAACATGGCAATTGAAGTTCAAATATCAGTGTTCAGTTTCTTTGGATTACGATACTCTAATTTTCATTTTCTCTTTATTATAATATAATTGTAATGATCAATGTAATTTAGGAATGCTAGAGGAGGATCTATCTAGTTTATGGATATATAAGAGTTTATGTGAATCAAATTTCTATGAGTTTTATCGGTAATTGATTAAATTTGATTGCATATAAACAAGTGAGTACATATTACTTTGTTCAAATTTATAGATGTTCTTTCTATGTTTAAATTAATGGATGATTTATATATGTTCTTTCTATTTTAATTTGATGGATGTTCAATTGAATACATGTTTAGTAATTGTTTTAAAAATAAAATAAAAAATATTGTATATGTACATATTTGATTCCATAGGGATCAAATTATTTACTGGTGACTGTTGATATGTTCTAAAAGAAAAATTTTGCGCTCAGTAATAAAATTGAAGGTGTAACGATTTTAATCTCAACGATTTCCTTCCTGATTTATTTGAACGTTTACCCACCTGTATAATGGTTAGAGTGTAGATGGTTGAAATTTTCTATTTAGCCTGTACATTCTTACTGAGATCCATAATTGAATTTAATCCTTCAGTTTCAGAGAAAGTCATAATTTTTTCTTGTGTTTTATGCATATCATACTTATGCATTGTTGTGATATATGGTGTTTGGACCATTTAGGTAAATCAAACTCTGTTGTATATGTATTTATACATATATCTAAGAGAAAATTTATATTAACTCGAAGTATATTAGAACGCATTATGATTAATATATTTATATAAACTAGGTCGAACTACTCAAGAAACAAAATTATTAATTATAGATAGTCAATATTAATAAGGATTGTCCCCATGTCACCTTAAATGATATCCTTCAGAATAATCAAGAAAATTTTTAACATTGTTTTATTTAGGCATGTGAAATCCGCAGGTGCTATCCCTTTTTACCTTGACATAATCGCATGTGATCGCGGGCTAGAACAAAGTGCTGGCCAAAAATGCACTATTCGTAACTCCGCGACTCTGACACTCTGGAGGATTCACCAACTCCACAACACTCCTATTTAGTCGGAGTGATACTATTCAAACTCGGTCATAAATTTCTATTGACCAGTGGGTGTAGGTATTAACCCACCCTTCCTCCGTCCTTCTTCAATGTTAAGGAATAATCGAATGACTCCCAAGGACTCTCCTCCCTTATGGATCTACCATTGACGTCCACTCTGTATTTCAGGACTCTGGGAGTTCCTCACCCTTTATAACAATGGATCAATTAGTCGAAGTGCCAAATCACCAAACCATCGAAGGATGAAGGCTCAAAGATCTAGCAACCCTCATTCGATCACTAGATCCACGACTATCCTTTTCTATGGGCTTCGCAAGTCCACAACACTCTCGTTCACCTAGAATGTTACCGGTCGAACTCGGTCATAAAGTGAGGTTGACCGATAGTTGTAGGTTCTACCCTATCCTTCCACTTTCCTTCGTCAATGGTTATGAATTTAATCGGATGGATAGCAGGGATTCTCCTCACATGAGAATCTATGGTGGAGATCTACTTCGGGACTCCGGGATTCGGAGCTCCCCCGCACCAAACAACAATGATTATTTTCACCCAGATTTTCGAACCATCGAAGGGCTTAGGGTTCTAAAGGCTCACTCTCTCCTTTGATTAACGACTATATTTACTGCAGGACTTTGAAGCTTCGAGGTTTATTATCCCTTTACAACTATGACTCAAACTTGTCAGAGTGTTGAATCATCGAATAACTTGAATATCTATGGCTCACTCTTGTCCAACAATATATGGTTGGGATTAACTCTGAGCTTCAGAGCTTCAGGCCTATGCACCTTCCGAAGACACTAATTCTTCCATACTACTGAAGTGACGAAGTTCGAAGGACTTCGGGTTTAATTGTCGTGCTCCTCTAGTATGATCGAATGGTTTTGGGGAAATTTGACTCCTCACGATCGGATCTCATCCACCAGTTCTTAAACAAAGTAATTTTACACTCTTTGAGTCCCCACTTGGAACTCTGCACATTCTTTTTCTCTTGAGCTTCGTCACTTGTATGAAGTGAACTCCATCGCACACTTGCTCTTCCCTCCTGAGCTCTAGACTTTAAAAGATATCATGTCCACTCCTTGCACTTACTCTATACATAATTGCAATATCCCTTCTGAGCTCTAATCCTTAGACATTAATTGAATCTACACACATTGCATCAGGTCTATGCACACCTATCGTCTGAGATTTGAACCCGTAGAAGGTTTAGCCTCCACACACCTCGCGTTGGCACTGTGCACACTTTTCACTGTGACTCCAGGAAGATAAACATTAAAACTTAAAATAGAATCATAAAATCACTCTTAGAACAAACAAACATGGACGTAGAAATATATCAACACAATATATATTTAGTTTCAGAAAGTAAAAAACATGCTTACAATCTCCTCTCAAGATTTGATAGAATTTATCTTCTCTTATTTCTCTTTCAAAAAGAAAAAAAAAATATTATGCTAACTCATAATATATACTTACTTGGTTTGTACAATGGAGGGTATTTACATATGGTATCAGAGCGGGTTCAACCCTGTGACTTTGGACCATTACGCCTTCCACTATGTTAAATAAAATGATTAAAGATGTATTACTAATAATTTTTTAAATTGTCCATGCAGGTAATCATGGTTAGAGGAAGTAGGGGAAGTAGATATCATGGAGAAAGAGGAAGAGGTGTGCCTCCTCTAAGAGTATCCACATTAGATGGATATAACCCTCAGGGAGATGAGAAAACTACTTAGCAGTAGCAGGTTGTTGTGGGAGATGTGGTAGGTATGATGAGATCCTTCCATAGGATTTCAGAGGCATTGATCAACCGTCTTGATAAGGATGAGGGAAGAACATATGTTCCCAATGAGGGTTTACAATTCACTCCAGTAGGTAGTATTATCATACACAAATAACTCAAGATGGTGAAATTTCTCGATTTCTGGGGTGCCACAGATGGCTTAGCCGTCAAGGCATGGTTGAAGAACATGGCAATTTGCTTCACACTTTGTGATTACACCTCCAACATGAAATTCTGCATGGTGGTATTTAAATTGAAAGGGAGTTCTCTACTTTGGAGGAAGACACTCCTACCTCAACTAAACATGGTCATTGAATATGATCATGGTAATTGTTCAAGGAACAAAGTCTGGGAGAGGTACTTGTCCAATGAATTCATTGAGCGCCAACTTAATGAATTCAACGCTTTACGATAGGGTAGTCGTACGGTACCAGAGTATGAGACCAGGTTCATGGAGATAATGAGGTATGCTCCACATCTGAACATGAAGAAGTTAGAGGTCAACAAGTTTGTGTTTGGCCTTCGCTTCAACATGTGTGCAAAGGTGAGGATATTCATGCCCCAGAAGTTGCACAATGCATTTTAGAAGGCCCTCATAGCTGAGGAATAGTTGGAAAATGGGGGTCAGGGAAGGAATCCCTCTAGACAGACTGGACAGGCGACACCGGGAGGTAAGCAGCATCAGACACCAGCAAGACAAACTTTTGGGCATCGAGACATGCCCAAAGGACCTATGCCCTTGACACTGAGACGACACACTCCTAAATAGAGGACTCCTTATAGAGCACCACAACAACAACAACAACAATGTCATTCATAGTAGTAGAAGTAGTTTAGGCATGTTCAACAGAACAGAACAGGATCACATAATGTTAGGCCAACATCTTCTACATCAGGGACCAGGAGAAATAGACCAAATAATGGATGATGCACATGTGGTGAGCCACATTACCAGTGATATTTTTTGATTGAGAAGGCCATAGACACTGGATCATCAGAACCCACTATAGTTGGAGATTTCATAAAGGCCCATTGGATACATGCAACAGTGAATAAATGTCAGGTTGAGCACCAATCCACCATGCTTGAGATGTCGGGTATGATTTTCGAACAAACTTTTAGAATTTTGATATATCCAGGAGCTACAGAGAGATTTATTTCTAGATCAATTCTTACTAGAATTAAGGTAAAGGTAGTCGAGTATGACGAGTTCATATACGTAGAAATGGCATCAGGAGCCAAACAGAAGGTTGGAGGAAACATTATGGACTCTAGCATTAACTTGGGTGATTTTTTAACGAAGGAAAACCTACATGTCACAATATTAGGATCATATGATATAGTGATTGCTATGGAATGGTTGGAATGGCATGATGCAATACTTAATTGCAAGAAGGAATGGTTAATTTTGACGAATGATTTTGGACAAAGTAGGGTGATTGTACGAAGGAACCAGTGGATTTCACTTAGTTTTATTTCTTCTCTATAGTTAGAGAAACGTCTGTGTAATGGATGCAAGTTATATGCCATCCTAGAAGTTAATGAAATGGGAGAGGTGGAAGGATTAGAAAACATTTTTGTAGTATCCATGCTTGCAGACGTATTTCCAGAGGAACTACTAGGTTTACCACTAGAGAGAGAAATTTATTTTACCATAGATCTAAAACCTGGAACTAAACATATTGTAAGAACTCCATACCAGATGTTGACACTGGAATTACAGGAGCTGAAAATGCAATTAAAGGATTTGTTAGACTTGGCACTTATACGTCCAAGTGTGTCATCATTGGGTGTGCCAATGATCTTTGTTAGAAAGAATGATGGATCATGAAGGCTTTTCATTGACTACCATCAATTGAACAAAGATACGATAAAGAACCAATATTGGTTTCCAAGGATTGATGATTTATTTGATCAGATGAAGGAAGAAACTCTGTTTTCTAAGATCGACTTGAGATCAATATATCACCAATTACAGATTAAAGAGGAAGATATCCCTAAGACCGCATTTAAGACGAGATCCATACACTATGACTTCATCGTTTTATTATTTGGATTGATGAATTCCCCGGGCATATTTATGAGTTTAATGAATGGGGTATTTCGTGAATAGTTGGACAAGTTTGTTCAAGTATTTATTGATGACATACTAATTTATTCTTGGATGAAAGAAGAGCATGACAAACACTTGATATTGGTTCTATAGTGTCTAAGAGAAAAAAAATGTACAGAAAGCTATCAAAATGTTCTTTTTACCAATCAAAGATTCATTACTTGGGACATACCATATCTGGTGAAGGTATCGTTGTGGATCTAGCGAAATTAGAGGCTATTATGGAATGGGCAACTCTGATGAGCATATAAAAAGTAATTATCTTTATGGGTTTAGTAGGATATTACCGATGATTCGTCGAAGGTTTTTCCAAGATAGCAAATCCAATCACGGAATTGCAGAAGAAAAACAAGAAATTTGTATGAACATAGAAATGTGTGGAAGCGTTTCAGAAGCTTAAGTAGTTATTAATGACAACGTCGATATTGAAGGTCCCCAACATGAAAAGGGAATTCTTTGTATGCACAGATGCATCCAAGGAAGGTTTAGGTGGAGTTTTGATGCAAGACGATTGAATCGCTTACATTTATAGGAAATTAAGAAGGCATGAAGAAAACTATGCAATGCATGACTTGAAGTTATTAGCGATTGTGTATGCCTTGAGAGTTTGGAGACATTATCTGATTGGACGAAAATTCGAATTAAAGATAGATCATTGTGTATTACAGCGGATATTTAATTATAGTTACTTGAACACATGATAGAGGTGTTGGTCATAATTACTTAGAGAATAAGACTTTGAGATTACTTACATTAAATGAAAGGTGAACAGAGTAGCAGATGCATTGAGACAGAGACCACACATTTTCTCGGTAATACCTCTTAAGACAAATCTTCCATAAAACATTCCATCTCTATAGATTGATGATGATTGGTACAAGGAAGTTAAGGATAATACTAGACAAGATACCATGATGATACCAAAGTTTTAAGGTTATTCATTGCACAATGACAGATTGTTGAGATATAACGACAGAATTTATGTACCACCTAACGATGAATTAAGAAGTTTAATCTTAAGAAAATATCATCGAGAAGTTTAGATGGATCATCTGGGAGTCACGAAGATGAAGGAAGACCTTAAGCCTTTATTCTTCTGGAAAGGAATGAAAGTGAACATAGTTAGATACATGGTGAGATGTCTAGAATGTCAACAAGTGAAGGATGAACATAGACATCTAGTAGGATTGTTATAGCCACACATTATTCCTTAATCTAAATGGGAGGTCATTTCGATGGATTTTATTGTTGGATTTCCACTGATTGAAAGGAGACACGATTTAATTTTTGTGATCATCGAAAATTTGACGAAGAGTGCACACTTTATTCCAGTTTGTACGATGTATCAGACACCAGATATAGCTAGAGTGTTTATCAGTGAGATGGTGATATTTCATGCGATACCAAGGAATATCATATTCGATCGTGGATTGGTGTTTATAGGATGGTTTTGATCAAGTTTCCAAGAGGCTTTGGGAATGAAATGAATTTTAGTACATCATATCACCTAGAAACAGATGGAAAAACTGAAAGGATGAATCATATTTTAGAGGATATGTTGCATATGTATGTGATGGATCAACAGAAACATTGGGAAGACTTCTTTCCATTGGTAGAGTTTTCATACAACAACAGTTACCAGAGTACGATTAAGATGACAATGTTTGAGTTTATTTACGGGTGACCATGTTGGACATCATTGAGTTGGGATTAACTTGAGGATAGGGTCTTGGTGGGACTGAAAGTGATCCAAGAAATGGAAGAACATATGCAATAAAAAAGACAAAGGATTAAAGGAGCGCATGATCGACATAATATTTGTGTTGATGTGCATCACGTTGACCGCAGTTATGAGGTTGGCGAAAAAAAAATCTTGCAGGTAAAACCACATAAGAGTTCTATCAAGTTGTGGAAAAGAAAAGACTTGTGGCTTATCAGCTATCCTTACCTGATTCTTTGAGGCGTATGCATGATGTGTTTCATGTATTTGTTTTATGACATTATATTAGTGATCCATCACATGTTATTGACATGAGATATTTACAGGTGTCATACGAGGGTGCTCTCATGGTGGATCTGATTTTCATTCTAGACCATTGCACTTGACAACTACGATGTCGAATAGTCGATCAGGTCAAGGTCCAGTGGGACAATTATAGTCCACACTTGGCTACATGGGAGGATGCATATGATATGTGTCAACAATTTCCTTTTTTTTTTTGATAGATTAGATTGTTGATACTGAGAGGGGGGTGAATCAATATCAAGTACAATTTAAAACCTTTTTCAACTTATACTTAAACCATTCAACTATATTCAATTATAAATGAACAATAGTATAAGAGTTACACCAATACAATACACCATGCACAATATATGAGAAATAATCAATAGTTTATTGTTCAAGGGAAATAATGACTTCCAAAGGTAGCTACAGCTTCCAAATGTAGAGGGAGGGATAAAACTACAAGAGGAAGATACAATCCTCCAATATCAAGAGAGAGTCTAACTCTCCATCCTTGCCGCTTCCTTCCACCCAAGAATATATGAGAGATAATAAAACTTTACATTAAATCATCACCATCAACCAATCATCACCTAGAACCTGATAATGCTTCCTGAGACTTCTTCAATTTTTGAAATTCTTCAATTCTTGGAGTACTCTGATCCT
>JZKD02S0858299.1:0-14243 GCA_000966675.3 Picea glauca
GCTTCTAGAAGGATCTTCCTCTAGATTGTTCTTTTGGATAGATAGATTTAGTATAAATAGGAATATAGGGTATGAGAAGTTTTGTCTTGGATATTATTGTAATAGATATCTGCTCTGCTAGAGGTTTCCCCCTCGAAGAGGCAAGTGAACATTTCTCTCAGTAATCAAATAGGCTTTTGGATAGATAGATTTAGTATAAATAGGAATAGAGGGTATGAGAAGTTTTGTCTTGGATATTATTGTAATAGAGATCTGCTATGTTGGAGGTTTCCCCATCGAAGAGGAAAGTGAACATTATTCTCAATAATCAAAATGTTATTTTTGGTGTTATTCTAGTATAATTTTGGTATTATTGTGGTGTTGTTCTGGTTATATCATTGTTTATCTTCCATTTCTAGTTAATTATTCATATTTTGCATACTATTTTGTATCTGGAATATTACAAGTGGTATCAGAGCACCTTCCTTGGTAGAAAATTGTCGGTTAATTTTTTTCAGGGTAGAGACGTGTTCCAACGTCTTTAAGCTATAGAGATATGTCGTTACACGCATAAATCTGCAGTCAGGGATTCATACATGCAGAAAATACAAATGGTACTTAAGAACACATTGGTTATATCATTGTTTATCTGCCATTTCTAGCTAATTATTTATGTTCTGCATACTTCTTTATATCTAGAATATTACACTAAATGGAATGAAGGGTAGGGAGATATGCCTTGTAAATCAAGTAAAGGTTGTCCCACAAGTATAATTCCTTTTTGGATGATTGTACCTGACCGAGACACAAGAAAACACACCTTGCAACATTATATGTTAGTTGTATCAACATGTTAAGACTTTTGTCCCTAATTTCAGAAATAGATGACAATATATATCAGCAATAAAAATATACTATGAGTTGTTCAATAAATGCTAAAGATCTAGTAGAAAAATGCGAGAAAGAAACTAGTAATTGACTAGCTAAACTCAAGATGAAAAACCAATACTCTTAGCATAAAAGATAAGGTTGTTGTAAACACTTGTCTGTAGAAAATTATATCATCCTTATGGCTGTAACATTCAATTTATTACAGCAAGAAAATCGGCTAATGAAATCCCCTCAAACTTTTCCAAAATGTGCGTTAGGACAAGAAGAGAAAATGTGCAAACTTTGAGGAAAAACCAATGGTTGACAAGAGAGTTATTAGAACAAATAGGTTAGGGTTTCTACATCCCTAATGGTTGAAGATAAAATTTTGTAAAAACAGAAATAAGTATCCCTTACATGAGGACGTCCTAGTGGTTGTGAGGTGCCCAAGGCACAAGGAAAACAATCCACTTGCAAGAAGTAAAAATGACCGAAATTCACGATTTCCCAATGCAATATTTTATTTCTCCAATGCAACAAATCAAGGACTAGTGTCTTTAATATTGTATTAATTGAGTCACAAGGAGCTTGGAGAAGCTACCTCCTTGGAGGTGAAATCCCTTTTACTCCCCAAGTAAAGTTTCTCTAAGCTAAGGTTTAGGCTAAGAGGATGTATTCCCTTATACTTATCTTAACAAACCCTTAATCAATGAGATGAAGCAATAAAATGATGAAGACTATGGCGGGGGTGTATGACCTTATACTTCCCACCTAGTTCCTAGCATAACAATATTTCTTGAATAAAATTATAGAAAAAGGGTAAAAAACCATACCTCAATCAAGAAGATGCTAAGACAATCCACCACAAAAGCTAAAAAATAGCCTTCCAAGGCTAGCACATCAATTTTTTCATTAACCATTCATAACCATAGACATACACAAGTGAACAAAAGATAAGAGAGCTAAGGAGGACCGAAAATTTTAGACCAAAACCTCTCACAAGAGGAAAGTTATGACTCAAAATGAGATCTTGTGATCTCTATTTATAAAAAAATTAGCTAACATAGCTTGTCAAAAAAAGGAGTAAAACACAGGATTAGGGGTCAACAACCCTAATATTTCCCCCTTAACACAATAATATTAAACAATTCACTTAAAATTTCATCTTTTGCACAAATTAAACCCTAAACTAGAATGACATCACCCCTTTAAGGGACATTTTGTCACTTTGGGGAGGTCATTGGTGTTGGAGAAGAATGGAAAGGCATTGCAAGGCCATGTGTCAAACATCTAGGTAATATCATAATGGTGAAGACCCTCTCCTCCTCAAAGCATCCAAGTGAAAAAGAGTGGCACCTCACAACCAAGCCCTACCCCTAATATCATGATGTCATGCTCAAAAGTGGGATGTTTTGCCCCTCCTGGGAAAATTGTTTGGCAAGGAATTGATTGGCTATATCATCCAAGTCATCTCTCTCTCATCTGGCATGCGAGCCCCTGACATCCAACATGTGGTCTTGTATCCCCATGGAATCCTAATCTTGGCTTGTTCTCCCAAAACAATCCACTTGGCAAGAAGTAAAAATGACCGAAATTCACGATTTCCCAATGCAATACTTTATTTCTCCAATGAAAAACATCAATGACTAGTGTCTTTAATATTGTATTAATGGAGTCACAAGGAGATTGGAGAAGCTACCTCCTTGGAGGTGAAATCCCTTTTACTCCCCAAGGCAAGTTTCTCTAAGCTAAGGTTTAAGCTAAGAGGATGTATGCCCTTATACTTCTCTTAACAAACCCTTAATCAATGAGATGAAGCAATAAAATAGTGAAGACTATGGTGTGGGTGTATGCCCTTATACTTCCCACCTATCTCCTAGCATAACAATAATTCTTGAATAAAATGATAGCAAAAGGGTAAAAAACCATACCTAGATCAAGAAGATGCTAAAACAATCCACCACAAAAGCTAAAAAATAACCTTCCAAGGCTAGCGCATCAATTTTTCCATTAACCATTCATAACCATAGACATACACAAGTGCAAAAAATCTAAAAGAGCTAAGGAGGACCGGAAATTTCAGACCAAAACCTCTCACAAGAGGAAAGTTATGACTCAAAATGAGATCTTATGATCTCTATTTATAAAAAAAATTAGCTAACATAGCTTGTCCAAAAAATAAGGAGTAAAACACAATATTAGGGGTCATCAACCCTAATCTTTCCCCCTTAACACAATAATATAAAACAATTCACTTAAAATTTCATCTTTTGCACAAATTAAACCCTAAACTAGGATGACATCACCCCTTTAGGGGACGTTTTGTCACTTTGGGGAGGTCATTGGTGTTGGAGAAGAATGGAAAGGCCTCTTGAGGCTATGTGTCAAGCATCTAGGTAATCTCATCATGGTGAAGACCCTCTCCTCCTCAAAGCGTCCAAGTGCAAAAGAGTGGCACCTCACAACCAAGCCCTACCCCTAATATCATGACATCGTGCTCAAAAGTGGGACGTTTTTCCCCTCCTAGGAAATTTTTTTGGCAAGGAATCGATTTTCTAGGCCGTCCAAGTCATCATCTAGGTCATCCAAGTCATCTCTCTCTCATCTAGCATGTGATCCCCTGACATCCAACATCTGAGCTTGTATCCCCATGGAAGACTAAGCTAGGTTTGTTCTCCCAAAATTGTCCACCAACTATGTCCTGCAAAGACAAATGAACATGCCCTCCAAGGATATCAAGTCATAAAATCATGATAAGTGGACCCAATCAATAAATAAGTCATCTAAGCATGTGCATCAAATATTACTATATCAAACAATTAACAGCTCAAAGACATTATGCGACTCGTCAAGCTTAAGTATGGGAGGGTTGACGAGGTGTCCTACTGGGTAGATATTTCCCTAGGTCAAGGAGAGCCTCCAAGAGGTCCTTCTCTAAGCCATGTAAGGTGTATGAGGTGGATGAGGTCAAGACTCAATGGGCATAGAGTTCATGACATACTAGGGGTCGTAATGTCTCATTCATGGGTTCTTTTGTAGAGGGTGTGTGGTACCTTCGTCCACAATGCATTTTCTCCAAGCCCATCATTTGCCTTCTTTTATCTTTATTTTTTTATATTTTCTTTCATAATAGAAAAAGGAGAGATTCAAGGTCACTACCCTGGCGTGGTGACCAAGTGGTGGAAATGTCACCCACAAACACCTAATGGAGATGAGAAGGTTGGCTCGTGAAAAGCCTCCCTTTCTCTCAGCCATGCAACTGAGAGTCAGTGCCTTGGTTTGGTGACCAGATGATGACAATGTCATACCACTATCCATGCATGGATGTGATTGTTCAAGTCGTGATGAGACCTGCTATCCTTCAATCTACCTTTCAAACATTTATTTATTATATTATGGGTCCCCCCTTTTATTCAAAGATAAGTGTTTTATTGTTTTCTTGGGTAATCCCTGGGTGAAGCATCTAAAAGGTTCATATATGGATTTTATCTTTTACCCAACACCAACCCCTATGGGCCTTTAGCCCCTTCTTCCCATATAATGAGGAACAACCCCTTCTGATGCAGGAGCATCTCAAGTGAGCCAGCGCAGAAGCAAAAGACAGTTGGACAAGCGCTAGCAAAAATTTTAAAATTACCTTGAAATTTATGCACCATCTTAAATAATATAATTAAGAAGGAGCACACTTGTATAATGTAAACAGACCTTGAGTGGTTTTCTCTCATCCTTAGTAGGTAGGAGGCATTTATAGTATTTAATGCAGGTAGATTGAATTAAATGTGTAGATTAGATAGTTTTTAGAGCGCAAGAGGGAAACGGGATATAGACACCCTCATTGTGTATTGTATCAGGGAGCATTAGAAGGGAAGAAGAGCATAGAGGAGAAGCAGAGAGCTGTGTAGCAGACTCCATGTACAGAAGTTCTAAATTAATAGAAATTTGTGATTCAGGCTCATGGTGTTCATATATTCTCTGTGTATGCATCTTTGAATGTTATGCTCACAATGGTTTTACTCTTTATGTCATGCAATTGCTTTTATGCTATATATGAATGATTTCTTGTTGAATGTTTGAAATCTGAGAGGAAAGGGTAATGGAATGAGTTTCAATTGTTTCTCTATATGAGCAAGAGTTCTTACAAGGAGTGCAGTTGAAGTGTCTGCAAGGAGTGCGTTGACAAAAGGTTCAGAAGTTTGTCTCTAAAATCTCAAAAGATGTATCTTTTGTTTTCATTTCCACAGAAGTGCAGTCAGGCACAGGAGTTGTGCAAGGAGTGCGCAGGCCGAGTGAAGTCTCAGGATTTCGAACCTGAGTAAGAGTTTAGAGACTGCTACCTCAGGAGTGTGCCAGTCGAAGGTTTTCAACACTTGGAAGTGGTCAAAAGTCTACCGCAAGGAGTGCGTGCAAGAGTTTTCTGAAAGACTTGAAGTTGGAGAAAGTTCAGAAGGATTTGAACTTTCGAAGGAGCCAAAGGAACGCATAGCGACGTTAGACCATAGGAGGACGGGTTCTTGAGGAAAGGATGTACAGTCGAAAATTCTCGGTGGAGAATCCATGAAGTCCCGTGAGTCGTCAGATCTCACAGAGAAGCAGGGGAGTTACGGCGAAAGCGTCAAAAGGTTCTAAGCTCAAGAGGAGTAGGATCGTTGATCCAAGCCACAAGGGCCGTTGGGTTTACATGTGGATACTTGTATCGGGATTTTCATGGGTGGAATTCCCGTAAACCTTGCAACAGGAATCGCGATATTCCGAAACGCGACATCCCGAAAGCTAAGAGTATTTGTGTGGGCCACGAAGGATTCAGCAAGTGGATAGGTGGCGCACTATTGACACAGATTCAAACTCCGTTGACCATTTCAGAGTTTTGTGGGGTGAAGTCCCAAACCCTTTGCATTAGGATTCATGATATTGCAAAGTTCGAAGCCCCGATGGAGTAACGGGTGTTGAAAAGTCAACTTTGTGGGCGCGTCGGAATTTCAGAAAATCAGGTTTTAGGAATCGCTGGAACAAGTTACTCAACACCGCAACCGCCGAAATCGTGATAAGGAAAATACCTAAAAGAAAAGAGAAGGGTCAGCGTTGACTGTTTCGGTTTTTGGGGATTTGAGAGACCAACGCTTGACTACCAGATTCGCGAAGGTGCGAAATCCGATCTCCCAAGTGCAAAGAGGGGATCCCGTGAGAGTTTGTTGTGGGTGCAGATTTCTCGATAGGGAAATAGAAGAGCCGTTATAGAGTTCTTCGGGCCAGTGAAAAGGAAAAGATCATGTTGACGCCAACCTGAGGGTTGTGGCGAGCGTCATCAGTTTTTGGTATCAGAGCGCAGAAAGGTTCTTTGCTTTCTATAGCAAAGAAAAACAAAATTCACCATGCCGCCAATGAGAAGGGACAGGCAAGCACCCGATCCACCAGAGGATAGGGAAATTCCATGAAGAAGGGGTAGACAGATGACTGATCTAGCTATGGAGAGAGAGATGCATGATCTACGAGCTAGACTCGAAGACATAGAGACAACCCAGAGATGCACAATCAGTGCTGGGGATATTAGTGATTCTGAAAGTGAAATTGAGGTTGAACATGAAGAAGAAGTTGCAGCTGAAGATGTAGCAAATGAATGTTTGATTAGAGATATTGCAAGAATGGGTGCAAGAGAGAAAATGGACATTCCAGTTTATGAGGGAAATCTGGATGCAGAGGAGCTTCTAGACTAGATTAGAGCTCTAGACACATACTTTGACTATGAATATGTCGAAGAGGACAAGAAGGTCAAGCATGTTGTCATGAGATTGAAGGGGCATGCAGCATTGTGGTGGGATGAACTACAAGATGACAGGCGTTGCAAAGGCAAGTAGAATATCAAAAGCTGGGAAAGAATGATCACGAAGATGAAGGCAAAATTCATCCCTAGAGATTACCAGATTACTTTGTTCAGGAGAATGCAGAACCTGAGACAAAAGCTGATGACAGTGAAAGAATACACTGAAGAATTCTATAAGATGAACATCAGGGCAGGTCATCGGGAGAGTGATGATGAAAAAGTTGCTAGATACATGAATGGCCTGAGATATGATATCCAGGATGAGATGAGCATGGTAACCATCCGAACAGTGGAAGATGCTTATCATATGGCTTTGAAAGCAGAAGAGAAGCTGAGCCGAAAGAAGGGTCAGAGAGGCCGAGGCAGAAGTCATCCCAAAGACAAATTAGTTTCCCAGGACAAATATCAGAAGCCCAAGGAGGACTAGAAGAAACCTTAGACTCGAAATGAGAGAGGTGGAAGTTCACAGTGAGGGAAATATGTTGAATAGAGATGGAAACATACTGAGCAGAGAGGAGATTATGTGAATAATAATACTTTTCCTCATACTAGAGGTAGAGGAAGAGGAAGAGGTGGAGTAATAACATGCTTCACATGTGGAAAGGATGGGAACAAGTCTTACAAGTGTCCAAATAAAAAGAAGGAGAGTGGAGAAGCTCACATTGCCAAAGCACAAAGGCGGTATGTTGAGGCAGAGGACGTTGAAGGTGGAAGATTGTTGATGATGTGAAAAGCTCTTTTGACACCAGAGAAGGAGGTGGAGAGTTCAGTCCAAAGAACCAGACTTTTCCAGACTACTTGCAAGACCAAGGACAGGGTATGCAAGGTTATTGTGGACAGTGATAGCATAGATAATCTCATTTCTATAGAGATGGTAGAAAATTTGGAGCTGGAGATGATTGATCATCCAAGCCCATACATAATTTCATGGCTACAAAAAGGACACCAGGTAATTGTCACTAAACAATGTTTAGTTGAATTTAAGATAGGAGGATATAATGATAAGATATTATGTGATGTTATTCCTATGGATGTTTTGCATCTATTGCTAGGTAGACCATGGAAATATGACAGGAATGTGATTCATGATGGGAGAATGAACACATACACCCTAGAGAAGAATGGGAGGACTCACATGTTGCTTCCAATTAAGGATAAAGAGGTGAAAACGAAAGTAAGCAACACAGTACTTCTCATGAGTGGGAAGGAACTTCTTACAGAGGTCAAGAAGGAGGATCCATAGTTCATTGTGGTCAGGAAACCGAAGATTGTTTTGACCAGCACAAGAGTGGATGATTTACCAGAAGAGGTTCAAGAACTGCTGGAGGAGTTCACTGACATCATAGTGGATGAATTACCTTGTTCGTTGCCACCAATAATAAGTGTGAGTCATCATATTGATCTCATACCAGAAGCTAGTTTACCAAATAAAGCCACGTATAGATTGATGCCGCAAGACAATGAAGAGGTCAAAAGACAAGTCCATGATTTGTTGGACAAAGGTTTGGTCAGAGAAAGCTTGAGTCCATGTGTTGTTCCAACAGTACTCAGTCCAAAGAAAGACGGAGGCTGGAGGATGTGTACTGAATCGAGAGAGATTAATAATATAACCATCAGGTAGAGATTTCCATTACCAAGGATGGATGATCTGATGGATTTCTTGAGTGGAGAAAAATTATTTTCAAAGATTGCTTTGAAAAGCGGTTATCATCAAATCCGCATGAGAGAAGGTGATGAATGGAAGACAGCCTTCAAAACCAATGAAGGGTTGTATGAATGGCTTGTTATTCCATTTGGCTTAAAAAATGCGCCAAGTACCTTCATGAGGATGATGAACGAAGTCCTAATGGAGTTCATCAGAAAATTCATTATCGTATATCTGGATGACATACTGGTTTACAGTAAAACAGTGGCAGAGAATTTGAAACATTTGGCTACAGTGATGCAGAGGTTACAGCAGGAGAATTTGTTGATAAACATGAAGAAATCCTCATTCATGAAGAAAGAGCTCATTTACTTGTATTTGTTATTTCTGCAGATGAGTTGAAGATGGATCCAGATAAGGTGGAGGTAATCAAGAATTCACCATCACCGACGAATATCTTTGAGGTGAGAAGTTTTCACAGATTGGCTAGTTTCTACCAAAAGTTCATTAGGAATTTCAGTGGAATTAGCGCAGCAATGATGGATACCGTGAAGAAAAGACACAAGTATTTTCACTGGACTGGAGAAGCTGAGAAGAGTTTTAATCTGCTAAAGAGGAATATTACGGAACAACCAATTCTGGTGTTGCCGGATTTCCAAAAGACATTTCAAGTGAAAGGTGATGCAAGTGGATTTGTGATAGGGGCAGTCTTGAGTCAAGATGACAGGCCAATAGCATACTTCAGCGAGAATTTGAATGAAGCGAAAGTGAAGTACTCCACTTATGATAAGGAGTTTTATGCTATTATACAGGCATTGAAAAAATGAAGGCATTACTTGATCACGAAAGGATTTGTCTTATACAGTGACAATCATGCATTGCAGTTTGTGACTCAAGAGGAGAAGCTGAATCAAAGACATGTTAAATGGGTTGAATATATGCAGAATTTCACTTTTGTGATTAAACATATTTCTGGTACTGCTAACAAAGTTGTTGATGCTTTGAGCAGGAAGTGTTTTCTATTGCAGGAGTTCAAAGTCAAAACGTTGGGTTTTGATGATCTCAGGGACATGTATAGAGATGATCCAAATTTTAAGGAGGCATAAGAAGCAACTGAGAATCAAATTCTCAGGGATAGAAGCCAATGGGCAGAATACATGATCCAGGAAGGATTACTATTTAAAGGTAATCAACTATGTATTCTGAAATGCTCCATGAGGGAGAATTTGTTGAAGGAGAAACACAGTAGAGGATTAGCAGGGAACTTTGGTCACGACAAGACGTTCACAAAGATGAATGAGACATATTTTTGGCCAGGAATGCAAGAATATGTCAAGAGATTCGTGGACAGATGCAAAATTTGCTAACATTCGAAGGGAAGGAAACAGAATGCAGGGTTCTATCAACCATTTCCCATACCAGAGAGGTTGTGGGATGCAATCAGCATGGATTTCATATTAGGGCTGCCAAGAACACAAAGAGGTTATGATTCAATATTTGTGGTGGTGGATAGATTTTCCAAGATGGAACACTTCATTCCATGTTAGAAGACCAGTGACGCAACTCACATTGCGAACCTGTTTTTCAAAGAAGTCGTTCGACTTCACAGTTTTCCAAGGAGTATAGTTTCGGACCGAGACACCAAGTTCATAGGGCACTTTTGGAGGACCTTATGGAAGAAGTTGGGAACTAACTTGTCATTTAGTTCGGCTTATCATCCTCAGATGGATGGACAGACAGAAGTGGTGAACATAAGTCTAGGAGACTTGCTGAGAAGCCTGGTGACAGAACACCATAGCCAGTGGGACAACATATTACCACTGGCAGAATTTGCTTATAACGACTCAGTTAACATGAGCACAGGGAAGAGTCCATTTCAAGTTGTCTATGGCATGCAGCCGAGAGGAATTTTTGAATTGAGATATTCAGAACAGATTGCGACTAGGAGCGCTAGTGCAGAAGCTTTTGCAGAGGTGATGAAGGAACTTCACAGCCAGGTGAAGGAGCGTTAACAAAATTCAAGCCAGGAATACAAGCGTAGAGAAGATCAACACAGAAGACAACTTCAGTTTGAGGTTGGTGATTTAATTCTGGCACATTTGAGAAAGGAAAGGTTCCCGAAAGGAACATATAAAAAGCTGAAGATGAAGAAAATCGGGCCATGTAAGGTCTTGAAGAAATTTGGGGCAAATGCTTACGAGATTGAATTACCCGATGGGATGGGAATTTCTTCGATATTCAATATCTCAAATTTGTACCCATATAAAGCTAAGGAAGCAGGAATAGGAAATGAGCAGCCAGTGATCTAGTGGAAAAAGCAGATGCCAGTTGCAGATAAGCCTTAGATGGAGTGCATATTGGACAAAAGAGTGAGAAAGAAAACCAGGCGAAGGCAATACTTTGAATATTTGATCAAGTGGAAGGGTCATCCAGTTGAAGATGCCAGCTGGGAAAATGAAGCGAAGATCCAAAGGCATGGACACACCATACGTGAGCTCATGGACAAGAGCCCATGAAATTTTTTCAAGCCAGGGAGTATGATGCAGGAGCATCTCAAGCGAGCCAACGTGGAAGCAAAAGACAACTGGACAAGCACCAGCGCAAATTTTGAAATTACCTTGAAATTTATGCGCCATATTAAATAAGATAATTAAGAAGGAGCACACTTGTATAATGTAAATGGACCTTGAGCGATTTTCTCTCATCCTTAGTAGGTAGGAGGAATTTAAAGTAGTTAATGCAGGTAGATAGAATTAAATGTGTAGATTAGACAGTTTTTAGAGCGCAAGAGGGAAACAGGATATAGACACCCTCATTGTGTATTGTATCAGGGAGCATTAGAAGGGAAGAAGAGCATAAAGGATAAGCAGAGAGCTTTGTAGCAGACTCCATGTACAGAAGTTATAAATTAATAGAAAGTTGTGATTCAAGCTCATGGTGTTCATATATTCTCTGTGTATGCATCTTTGAATGTTATGCTCACAATGGTTTTACTCTTTCTATCATGCAATTGATTTGATGCTATGTATGAATGATTTCTTGTCAAATGTTTGAAATCTAAGGGGAAAGGGTAATGGAATGAGTTTCAATTGTTTATCTATATGAGCAAGAGTTCCTGCAAGGAGTGCAATTGAAGTGTCCGCAAGGAGTGCATTGACAAAAGGTTCAGAAGTTTGTCTCTGAAAGCTCAGAAGAGATAGATTTTGTTTTCATTTCCACAGAAGTGCAGTCAGGCACAGGAGCCATGCAAGGAGTGCGCAGGCTGAGTGAAGTCTCAGGGTTGCGAACCTGAGTGAGAGTTTAGAGACTGTTGCTACAAGAGTGCGCCAGTTGAAAGTTTTCAACACTTGGAAGTGGTCGAAAGTCTGTCGCAAGGAGTGCGCGCAAGATTTTTCTGAAAGACTCAAAGTTGGAGAAAGTTCAGAAGGATTTGAAATTTTGAAGGACCCAAAGGAACGCATAGCGACGTTGGACCATAGGAGGACTGGTTCTCAAGGAAAGGACGGATGGTCGAAAATTCTCGGTGGATAATCTTTGAAGTCCCGTGAGCTGTCAGATCTCACAGAGAAGTAGGGGAGTTATGGCAAAAGCGTCGAAAGGTTCTAAGCTCAGAAGGAGTAGGACCATCGATCCAAGCCACAAGGGTCATTGGGTTTACACGTGGATACTTGTATCGGGATTTTCCTGGGTGGAAGTCTTGTAAACCTTGCAACAGGAATCATGATATTCCGAAACGCGACATCACGAAATCTAAGAGGATTTGTGTGGGCCACGAAGGATTTAGCGAGTGGACAGGTAGCGCACTATTGACACGGAGTCAAACTCTGTTGATCATTTCAGATTTTCGTGGGGTGAAGTCTAGAACCCTTTATATTAGGATTCACGATATTGTGAAGTCCGAAGCCCCGATGGAGTAACGGGCGTTGAAAATTCAACTTTGTGGGCGCATCGAAATTTCAGAAAATCAGGTTTCAGGAATCACTGGAACAAGTTACTCAACACCGCAACCGCCAAAATCGTGATAAGGAAAATCCTGAAAAGGAAATAGAAGAGTCAGTGTTGACTGTTTCGGTTTTCGGGGATTCGAGAGACCAACACTTGACAACTGGATTCGTGAAGGTGCGAAATCCGATCTCCCAAGTGAGAAGAGGGGATCCCGTGAGAGTTTGTTGTGGGTGCAGATTTCCCGATAGGGAAATAGAAGAGTCGTTATAGAGTTCTTCGTTCCAGTGAAAGGGGAAAGATCTTGTTGATGCCAACTTGAGGGTTGCGGCGAGCGTCATCACCTTCTTGGGTCAATACACCCTAAAATCCCAAGAGATAAGGAAACAGAAAGGAATAATGATGGAAAATGGTAAGTATGGTCGGGAACAGTACGATGGCTCATTAATGGATTTCCCATAAGCAAACCTATTCCCAAAAAAAACCACTTACTGGGGTAAAATGTCAACCACCATGATTAATAAGGGAAAAAGGCATAATGTCCAAGCACATATCACAAAATCTAGAGCAATCTAAGATATAACATAATCAAATGGATTAAATATTGAAATGATTCTCACCATAATGCTAACTTGTATCTCAATGAGCAAGGCCCACTACCTTCCGGAAGCCAACTGGTGTGGTGGATGCCATCTGTAAGCATGTGACCATTTGTGGTATTGAGTGGGTTTTCCATTTGTGCAAAGGCTATTGTTGGTCATGTAGTCTGTCATCACTCCATATCTGCAACCTAAGGGCCATGAGACATCATTTCCTTAGATATCCACAAAATGGGGATAGCAAGGCCAAATGTGTCACTCTAAAGAAAATGTGGGATTGAATGACACAAGTGAGAAGCCCACACCCTCCATTGGCACGAAGATCCTAGTCCCCTTCCCAATTTCAAATGATTGTAAATGAATACTAGTATGATCATAACCAGGATTAAAATATTCATTTTGTTTCATCCATATCTAAAAACTCTACTCAATTACAAGCAAGTTTTGTCAATGCATGGAGTTAAGATGGAGGATCTGTGGTTTTCCTCTACCCTTTAGCGTCTTATGCTAAGGTCACAATTCCAAAGGTTGAATCTGAGGCCCACCAAAAACTAGCCCCTTAGCGTTACGTTGAAGGCCAAAATAAGGTGTTTGAGTCGGTCTTCTTTCCCTGCGAAGGATTTCCCGTGTGATTCTCCAGTCACATATGGCTCTGAAACATGTGGATTCAAATCTGAGGTTAGGCTAGGACATGTAAACATGACGAACGAAGAGGAAAAATCCCTTGATTATGAATTTATCCCTTACGTCAGTCAAGCTTTTGTTTCCCCCCTCCAATTTTCCAAAAGAGTTTTCCAAGGTGTGTCCAATGATCCTACAAGCCGTGTACTCCACCGGGTCCACTCCCATGCATGAACATTGTCACAACCTAGGCATCTCCAAGCCAACTCCAAGCCTCGATGCAAACATTCTAACTACCATGTGTTGTATGGGGCCCAATTCCCTCCTCCCTCCTCTGGGATGCAAAATTCTCCTCCTCCTAACTTGGGCATTCTCCATGCAAGTAACCATCTCCATGTGGCCATCATGTAGAATGTCACCAACATTGTCATGAGATCTCCAATGCCCTAGGGAAGAATATAATGTAGCCAACTAAGGTCAAGCAACCACTAAGTAAGTGATCTCCAATGAGCAAATCCATCACGGGCCATTTCTCATGCACAAATCTATCATGGACCATACAAGGTTTGATCATACACCATGTACCCTAAATCTCATGAAGCACCCACAAACATGGTGTAAACTCTTTCTAAGTAACCCTAAAAGCTAACAATTTCTCTCTAAATTCTTCACACCAAATTCTCAACAATTTCTCTCTACATTCTTCACACCAAATTCTCAATCCTCTATAGTAGAAGAGAGCAAAAGGAAGTTGTAAGACTGCAACAGT
>JZKD02S0858321.1:0-14242 GCA_000966675.3 Picea glauca
CAACAATACACAATATAATAGAGACACAAATATACGTGGTTCACCTAGTGTGGGCTACATCCACCAAAGAAATTTCCAGGTCCTTCCTTTTTATTATCCAACAAAATGAAGGAATGCAATCTATAGGACACCTATTGTAACTTCCTCTACTTTCTCTCATAGTCTCCTCTCTCAGAATAGAATATTCAAAATGATACAAAGCTGCAATACAATTCCATCATAAAAAATGTTTTCCTTCTAGGGAAAAAAACCTAACATAAGTTATACTATCAGATCTTCGACCTTATAATGAATGGTCCATATTTAGTATGAAATTACGATATACATTTACAAGGCAAGTTTTCCTTTGGGGGCTTCACCGCTGAACTCCCGTCGGGGGCCCACTTGTCCCCTGACCCCCCAACCGGGGGGATGATCCCCCCATACCTCATAGAGGGGAAAACCCCCCCTACAAACCCCTTGCGTGGAGGGATGTATAGTCTTCTAGGGTGTACAGTATTCATGATGTATAAACACAACTAAAAACAAAGACCTCTAAATCAAGAAGATAATTAGGCTCCACAAACAACAATGTCCCACTTGGAGATTGGTCACAACAACTCCACCACTGTTGTACTTGTTGGACTATGATCGACCTTTGACATAGACAATTTCTCATCTTCACCTTCATGCTTGAAGACCAACTAAAATTGAGCAAGAACTCAATTTCTCCCTAGTTACTACCTTTGTTACCATGTCTGCAGGATTCTAGCTAGCTAGTGTGTATATTTTCCAACTTCAAATGTCCATCTTCCAAGAAGGATCGTATGAAATGGTACCTGATATTTATATTATTAGTCATTATAGTCTTCGAATAGAATGACACTCTCACTGGACCCCTTTCTCTGCCATGCAATCCCTCAGGTTGTCCACCTCCTCCCAGGGATCCATTGCATCTGGTCAATAATCTCCATGTTGGGACTCTCAGGATTTGTAGCTGTGGGAAAAACTTAATGCATGCCAATGCATATCAAACATGCAAGCATTCATTTGTGGATGGAATACACCAACAATCACTACTGCCAACTAAACCATGAATCCTCTCCATAATTTGTTTTTCTCTCCCCAACCAATATCAAAAGGGATGAAGAATGAAGACTGGGTGAAAGAGTGAATGGATAAAGAATAGAATGAAATGTGTGAACAATGAACAATGAAAAATGAGCGAGTGAGTGGATGAGTGAAGAAGAATCCCCAAAGCAACCCATAATATGGGTTTATATATTTACTTGCAAATCAAGAAAAATATGGCATTCCTGAAGAATATCATGTAACCACTCCTCTCCATTACAAAATTATGGGTAAATAAAATATAAAATATGAATATTGATCTATGCATGTGAATATTTCATGCATCTTTTTTAATTAAAATTTGATCAGAATTCAAAATTAGTTTAGAAGAGGGCTTGAGGTAGCGTGCTTGGCCTATGAGTAGCTAGGTACATTAAATATTGGTATGGATGAGTACGTTACATATTGGTATCATAGCTTCAGGTTGAAAAACTAGAATGGTATGGGACGAAACTGTGGATAGGGTATTATGGTTAAAAATGGATATGTCCTTTGTATCTTAAATCTCTAGAAAGATAGCATTGCAGAGATCACACATAAGCCAGATTATTGTGCATTAAGTGATCCTTTGTGAAGGTTCATAGAGTCATGACTGTCCCTTTTGGATATCAAGAGTGATCACAACCATTGATCTAAGATGAGAAAGAGATGGAGAACTCTAGAACTTCTTCATTTCATTGATTATGGGAAACAATGCACAAGCATGGAAAAGGACAAAGTCAGGAAGTCCTTCCGACCATATGATCTGAAAGGAGGATCGGATGAAATATCAGTCATTGGTCAGGGTCATCTAGCATTGACCACTTTGAGAAGTTAACTTCAGGAGAATCAAACCATTTTAGAATTACTATTACCCGAAGTCCCAGAGTACCGAAGTCTTGAAATCCTGTTGAACGTTAGATCAATGGAAGAATTAGGGAGTATTGCAGGCCATCAAATTTGGAGAAGATATGGTGGAACATCCATTTTATTGATGATGTTTCATATGCCATGTGGCTGGGGTACCATGTTGGGACACATGTCACCCATATTCATTACCTTTTGGACCCTAACCTGTTCATTTTTTAGTGACACATGGCACACATGCCATGGATCCATGTCACCATAGGTGACATCATCATCCGATGTCATCTCTGGGAGTATGGCTTTCGAGGGTGTCCAATGTCTCTACCAGTGAAAGTGCTGAAGACCAAAGTCACGAATTCACGTAGACCATCGATGTAAGATCCCTTCAAGATCTTTCTCAACCCTTAGATCAAGTAGTGGAAGGATGGCGTAAGAACTTCGATAGATATGACTCTGGGGGAGTTTAACGACTCAGGATTTGTAATATCCTAGAGTCTCAGAGCGTCGAAGTACCAAAATGAATAAGGACCATCCATACCGAATCTTGATTAATTCATGGTCATTGGATCAAATAGTGGAAGGATAGCGTAAGAGAAGGTGTAAACCGAAGGTAAGCGGTCATCATCACTTTATGACCGCTTCAACAGGTATCACTCCAGGGAAGTTGAACAAATCAAGAGTTGTAATGTCTCAGAGTCCTGAAGTAGAGAATTCACATGGTTCGTTTATCTGATACCCTCCCAAATTTCAAATGGTTCGATTTAACAGTGGAAGGATAGGGTAAGATCTTTGACGAGTATCACTCTGGGGGAGTTGAGGGAATTGGGAGTTGTAATGTTCTAGATTCCCAGAGTGACAAAGTCTCAATTTGATTAAGGCTATCCATATCAACATCTAATTAATTCATGACCGTCGATCTCGTTGAAGCTTCCATATGAGCCAGGATCGTCCAGTCGATGGGAGATCAAATATCAATCGTTCAATCTGTTAGTGGAGCTAATAGAAGGGTTTTGATGAAGTATACTCTAGGAGAAGTTAGAATATTTAAAATGGAGAATAGACGAATGAAAAAGTCCGAAGGAATTGGTCCTAGCATCGGTCTCATGATTAGGTAAAGGGGTCAATTAGAGGCATGAAGGGCCTAATAGTAACCAATCCCTTAGACATTGTGTTCGAACAAGATCTTGCGTAGAAGAATATAGAGGAAGGTGCTAAAGAGTGAATAAGCCCATGGTTTAGAGCCATGGTCACAAGGATAGTAGATTGAAGGAAGATCCTGTGCAGAATTCAAATTTTGTACTAGTTAAAGAAGTTGTGGAATATTTTGACAAGACCTTATTGCAAAACAAAAGAAAAAGGGTTGAAAGTGATTTTTTTCGGGAAGCCATAACTTTTAGCTCAAATATCGAATTGGGGAAATGTTATAGTAATTGGAAAGATTATTAAGAGGAGGATAACATGGAACTATTATAATATGGAGAATGGTAATATATTCTTCATGAATTGAGAAGAAAAAGGACTTGTAGCATTGTTTGGATTTTTTTTTTATAATATGCATAATTCTAACAAAATGGTTTCTTGCACATTTTTTCAGAATTAGGGGGTGTAAACATATCAGTTCAGTATAAAAATGCATATTCAATAAATGGAAGATGGAGAGGGATATTACAACCATTATAAAGAGGCCAAAGTTCAAAATATGAGTTTTGGTAATGCAGATACACAATCCAATAGACACCAGACCAGAGGGGAGCAAGAAACATTGATAGAGACTATGAGAAGCCTAAAAATAGAAGTGCAGAGTTACAAAAAAGACAATGAGAGACTGATAAGAGAACAAAATCAAATAAATTCTCAAGTGATGAAAATCTTAAATCATTTGAAAAGGAAAACAAAGAATGGATCAAACTCAAAACACGAGGAAGAGGGAATATGTCATGACCACATAAGAACTGGTTATTCAAGAAGTGCTAGAAGAACTCATAGACATCACTCACCTCTATACTCAGCAAGGAAATGTTATGCATCTGAATATTCCATAAGTAGTCTAGAGCTGTCTCTTGTTAGGAACCAAATAAGAAGACATGAACTTGAAAATTTGCAAGGAGAGCTAAGGAAGCTTAAGCCACCATCCTTTGTTGGTGAAAGAGAAAGGGAAGATGATGTTGAGGCATGGTTTCTTGGACTCATGAGGTATTTTCAATTGCATAACTACTCATCAAACCTAGAAGCTAGAATTTTCGCATACCGTTTACATGGGAAAGCTGCTGTGTGGTGGGATTAACTGAAGCAAGTTGAGCAGATTAATGAGAATAGGATCACTTGGAAGGAATTCAATAAATATTTTTAGAAGGAGTACCTTTCAGAGAACTTCTATGATAGGAAAATTTAGGATTTCTTTGAACTTAGGCTGGGAGGCATGACCATGGCATAGTATGAAAATAAGTTCGTGGGGATGCTAAAGTATGTGGGGTTTATAAAATATGAGAAAGTGAAAGTACAAAGGTTTTTGAGTGGTTTTCCATCCTTTTATAAAGAGAAGATTCAGTATGATGAACCTAGGACTTTGACTGAGACCATTAGGAAGGATAAGTACCTATATGAGAAAGAAAAGGGAAGAGGTTCTTTGCAGAAATATTGGAAGGATTAGAATAAGGAGAAGTCTGATCAGAGAAAGAAAGGATTCAAACCTCCTTTCAATAGAAATAGCCCAAATAAAAATTATCTCGATCAATATGCTAAGGATGAATCCAAGAGACAAGATTCCTTGAGAACAATAATCCAATGTTGGGGATGCAAAGAAGATCACCTGTACGAGGATTTTTCTCACAGAAAGGAAAAAGTGAAGACCATGCACAAAATCCAAGAGGCTACAACAGTAGAAGACATGGTAAGAATATATGGAACCTTAGATGATCGACAAGTAGAGTACCAATCCAATATGAATGAGGTGGAAGGTAAAATCATTAATCGACCTATTTTTATTTTGATTGATTCAGGAACAAGTCATTGTTATATCGATCCTAAAATAGTGGATAGATTACATTTGGAGAAAAGTAAGCTTGAAAAATCAAGTTTGGTTTAGCTAGCCATTGTAACCAAAAGGAGAATCCATGATAGGGTCATAGGTTGTTCCATAAGTCTTAATGGTGTGAATACTAATGCTGATATATATATTATACCATTGGGGTCTTATGATATTCTAATTGGAATGGATTGGTTGGACAAGAATCATGTTGTCCTAGATTTTCATAACAAGACATTTACATGTTTTGATGAAGAAGGAAAACATAATACTGTGAAAGGAGTTCCAAGGCCCATCTCTATAAGGGATATTTCAACCTTATAAATGAAGAGATGTTTTAGAAAAGGATGTCAATTGTATGCAACTCATGTGGAGGAACCGGAAAATACAAAGGGGCCAAGACTTGAAGATTTTGAAGATGTATTCCAAGAAATACCCAGGTTGCCGCCAAACATGGAGATAGATTTCTATATTGATTTAGTGCTAGGAGCTTCCCCGATATAAAAACAACTTACATAATGAGTACACAAGAATTAAAAGAATTACAAATGAAGTTGGAAGAATTGTTGAATAAAGGGTACATACGTCCAAGTGTTTCACCTTGGGGAGCACCAATACTCTTTGTCAAAACGAAGGATGGAACCTTGAGGCTATGTATTGAATTTCAATAGATGAATAGATCCATTGTAAAGAACAAGTGCCCTCTACCTAGAATTGATAACCTATTTGATAAACTAAGAGGGGAAGATATATTTTCAAAGATATACTTGAGATCAAGATATCATCAGGTAAGAATCAAGGAAGAAGACATCCATAAGACAATCTTTAGAACCATGTATGGGAATTATGAATTTGTAGTGGTTCCATTTGGACTGACCAATGCACCATCTATCTTTATGTGCTTAATGAATGGAATATTCATAAATTATTTGGATAAGTTTTTCAGAGTATTCCTGGATGACATACTTGTCCATTCTAAGTCAGAGGAAGAGCAGGAACATCACCTAAGATTTGTATTGCAAGTGTTGAGGGAACATCAATTGTATGTAAAGCTTATTAAGTGTTATTTTTACTAATAACAGATCCATTACTTGGTAAACCTTATTTCAAAACAAGGTATGCCAATGGATCCAAAGAAGATTGAATCCATTAGAGGATGGCCAACACCTAGGAATCATTAATAAGTCATATCTTTTATGGGGTTAGCTAGTTACTACAAAAATATTTATAACAAGGTTCTCTAATATTTCTCATCCCATCACTTACTTAAAAAAGAAGGGAATTAAATTTGAATGGACAACACAATGTGAAGAGAACTTTAATTTGTTGAAATAATTACTTACTAGTGCTCTTATTTTAAATATTTCTGACCCAAATGGAAGTTTTGTGGTATGTACAGATGCATGCAAGGAAGGACTTGGTGGAATCCTCACTCAAAATGGGCATGTAATTGGTTATGAGTCCATAAATATTAAAGAGCACGGGAGGAAATATGCCACACATGACTTGGAACTTGCTACCATTGTTCATGCTTTGAATATGTGGATGCATTATCTCATGGGAAATAGGTTTGAATTAAGAATAGACCATAGTGGTATGAAATATCTTTTTGAACAACCAAATTTAAGTTCCAAATAGATGAGAAGGATTAAATTTTTAAGTGAATACGATTTTGACATCAAGCATATCAAAGAGAAAGAAAATAAAGTTGTTGATGCACTTAGTAGAAGAGTACATCTCATGCATGCTACAACTATTAGTATGCACCAATTAGTTTTAAAGAGAAGAATTTTAGATGCTATTGTCACAGATCAGGATTACCTACAGGTAAAGGAAAGGTTACAACAAGAAAATGTACCACAAAAAATTAAAGAATATGAGATGAAGGAAGATGGATTAATTATGCATAAAAATAGAATTTATGTTCCTAGTTCCGAAGAACTTAGGAATTTGGTATTAAAAGAAATGCATAATGTTCCATATGCTGGACATCTTGGTTACTAGAAAGCAATTGCAGTAGTAAGAAGCAAATTATTTTGGCCAGGAATGAAAAAATATGTTGTTGATTACATATCTAAATGTATGGAATGTCAGAGAGTGAAGGCTGAGCATAGGCACCCAGTGGGTTTGCTACAACCATTACCAATTCTAGAGAAGAAATGGGAAGTGGTAACCATTGATTTTATAACTAAATTTCCCAGGACAATAAGACAACACGATTCAATCATGGTAATGGTAGATAAATTGACAAAAGATGCTCATTTTGTTCCTATAAAAATGACTCATACAACAACTAATATTGCAGAAATTTACATGAGGGAGACTTCTAGGTTGCATAGGATACCTAAGGTTATTGTCTCAGCCAGAGACACAAAGTTTAATTCAAATTTCTAGAGGGGATTGTTTAAAGAATTTGGTACAAATATGAACATTAGTACACCATACCATCCACAGTAATATGGGAAGATAGTAAGAGTCAACCAAGTAATTGGAGACATGTTGAGAATGTATGTTATGGATAAGCCATCTAAGTGGGAATATTACTTGTGCTTGGTTGAGTTTTCCTATAATAACGAGTATCAGGATTCATTGAAAATGATCCCATTTTAAGATTTGTATGGTAGGAAATGAAATACTCCAGTGAGTTGGGAAAACCTAACATATAGAGTGGTACTTGGGCCATAATTTCTCAAGTATATGGAAGACCAAATGGTTAGAATTAGGCAGAATTTAAAGGCAACTCAATATAGACGGAGAATTTATGTAGATAAGAACAAGACAATTAGAGAATTTAAAGTGGGGGAGCATGTTCTTTTAAAAGTGAATCCCAGGAAGAGATCTGTGAAGTTGGGTAGTTGTACAAGTCTAGCAGCCAAATTATGTGGTTCATTTGAGATATTGGAAAGAATAGGGCCAATTGCATACATGATTACATTGCCTGCTTCCATGAATGTGCATAATGTATTTCATGTCTCTTTTCTAAAAAAATATGTACAATATCCTAACCATGTTATTGATTGGCATCTGATTCAGGAAGAGACACAGGGAGAATTTCAGGTCCAGTCAATGCAAATGTTGGAAAAAAAAGTCAAAATGCTCTAAAATTGAGTTATAGAGTTGGTAAAAGTCTAGTGGACCTGCTATGGTCCTGAAGATGCTACTTGGGAGCATGAAGATTCCATGCTGATAGAGTACCCGTAACTTTTTGAATAAATTTTGAAATTTTGTTTTCTGTTTTGTATATGCATTGAGGACAGTGCCAAAATAAGGGGGAGGGGATGTAATACCCTAGGTTTTTGAGCCCCATATTAAATGATGTATTTTTTTAATATATGAAATGACAGAGTGACCAAACAATTAAAATAGGCCGGTGGGCCTAGGAAATGTAATGTTTTGATCATTATTAATAACAGATACATCACTGTCTGCTAGAAGGACACAAACAAGAGTAATAGGGGGCTATGATTCCGCAAGAGAGGGGGATTGAGGGGATAGGTATTTATTTTATATTTTATCTACCCATAATTGTTTAATTGAGATGAGTGGTTACATGAGATTCTTGGGGAAGGCCATGCGGTTCTTGGTTTGCAAGTAAATATATAAAACCATCTTGTGGGTTTCTTGGGGCCTTATTCTTCACTCATTCACTCACTCACTCATTGTTCATTCTTCGTTGTTCACACCTTTCATTTTTTTCTTTCTCCATTCAATCCTTCACCTGCTCTTCATTCTTCATTCCTTTTTATCTTGGTTGGGGAGAGAAAAACAAATTGTGGAGAGGAGCCATGGTTTGGTTGGCAGTAGTGATTATTGGTATATTCTGGCCATGAATTAATGTCGGCATGTCTGAGATGCATTGACATGCATTAAGTTTTTCCCATAGCTACGAATCTTGAGAGTCCTAACATGGATATTCTTGATGAGATGCACTGGAGCCTTGGCCAGAGGAGGTGGACAACCTGAGGGACTGCATGGAAGAGAAGGGGGTCCATTCTCTTGGGTTGTGCAGGATGGGTAAAAGAGAGACGGTGTACTTTGGATTGCTGTGTGTGCTGAGAATCATATCATGGGATATTGAGTGTTGACTGGTTTGGGAAGCTGAGTTACACTCTAGAACTATCCTTGTGGACTCATAGCCGTGGCTTGGGGGTGAAATTGTTGTTGAGACTTGGAACATCGGTGTCTACAATTTGGTGGAAAATCCTTGGTCTATATCCAGTTAGTGATTCATTTCATTAAAGATAAGTTCTCTCTCCGTCATGGTTTTATTTACCTGTATATTTATTTTCTCTTTGTATTTATTTATCTATGAAATTCATATCTATAATATGAATCCTTGATGGTTATTTCTGTGCACAACATATGGTTAATTTATTTTATATTGTAGCTTGAATCTTGATCTATGCATGTGAATATTTCATTCATGTTTATTAATTAAAATTTGATAAGAATTAAAAATTAGTTCAGAAGCGAGCTTGAGGTAGAGTGCCTGACCTGTGGGTGGCTGGGTATGTTACAAATTGGTATGGCTAGGTACATTATAGGATTCAAAAATATTGTAGATATATTCAAATCTGGGGCAGTGGTCCTCACTAGTATGAGGAATCCTATCAGTCACTAGAGTTTCAACTAGTCGAGACGATGATTCGGGGCCTGCGAGACCCTCGAAGTAAACCAAACTCCTAGGTATTTTGGGATTTTGGCTCTCCATGATGAATAACTATATTAACCTACAATAACACGTTAAAATAAATATAATCTTATCTTACGTATAATGCATTAGCGGTAATAATGAAAAACTGCTTAAATGATAGATAACAAAAGGTTACCAGTAAGCAATAAGTTGTAGTAACAGGGAAGACAATATCAGTGAATGAGGGAGTCTAGACAAAAATTAAACTTCACGGATTGGGTGTTTGAAAAATTACGGTGCCAGTTGTGTCATGAAAGGGTATTTTTATAACTCGTAATGCACATCCAATTAGCACAAGTATGCCATAACTCAGGTTTGTACGAGGATCTTGCCAATTCTGATCTTAACTTTTCCCATTAATTCATGTCATTTCCATAATTAAATATTATTAAGTAGGTTAGGCGCATTGATTAAAAAATTGGGGGGAGCACTAAACCACATCCTCGAATAAGAACATTGTTTGGGTCACATTTTCGAAGTATGAAATAACATGGTTTTTTTTAATTCCGACGAAAAAGGTATCAAAGGTATTTTTCCTAACACATGGGCCAATGTGCAGGCATGGCGCATCAACCAATGAATAGTAATACAGACAGAGGTGGGACCCATTGGGGTATTTGAATCAAGGTAAATCATGATGAGTGCAGAAATAAAACTCGAGGGGAAGGTGTCGATGGAATATTCATCGCTTGTAAAGGTGCACTAAACCATGTGTTTATAGGATTTTAGGGTTTGGTTGTCGTGGTTTTGAAATATATGGAAAGTTTGAGCTTTGATGATAAAGGTTTCAAAGAATATTCTTTTGACTTAGGAGAACATGTGAAACATGCATGAGAAGGGTAAAAAATCCATCAGAGTTTTCTTTTCGGAGTGTGATGAGACGACATTTAAAAGGGGTCACGACGAGGATGGTATCAAAGGTAATATTCCTTCGATACCTTGGAAACACTTTCATATTCCATAAGCAATAAAGACAACTTTTTTAAGAATGGAATAAAACAAGCCCGTCAATAGTCCAATCTTGGGATGCCAATTGGGAAAGTGGTCATTTGACATGTCAACACAAAATTTGGGGTGGGGCGCTACAAAATAAAGTAGGGGAAGAGTTGTTATCGGATTAATTGGTAAGTGTGGACACAAACATATATCCCTAGCTTCTACAGGAAACTATAACAAAACATAACATAATACACACTTTGCCTTAAACTTCATCAACATATAAACTAGTTTAATGAGGTACAAGTGACATACCTTTTAAACGATGCGTGTTCCTTGCTAGTGTCATCCTTGTAGCTCCTTCCTTGCGTTTGCAAAATAGTAATTTTGTCTAAGAATCACAAAGAAACACAGAGGGAAAACAAAGATATATGTGTTTTGATGAAGTCTATGTATATGATCAAGGAATTATATAGGAAAGAAATGTATTACTGTATTAAGTGAATAGAAAGTGGAGAATACAACCCATGCCTTGATGTTTTAAGGTCCCCTTTCAATGTCTCTTCACTTCTACACACACACATTTTCTCCAATTCCTTGAATGAAGAAGATCCACAAACTGACTTGAAGAACTAAAGCAAAGTTCTCAAGAATAATCTGAAGTAGAACTCTCCATACAAATCTTAGCGTATTAAAAATTATCCTTTTCCATGAGATATCCCTCTTTATATAGTGTGAAAGAGATATGGATGAGGATATTAGGATGATCCCACCAAATCAGAGAAGTGAGTAATATCCAAACTGATTGGAGGCCACCTCATCTTCTAGAATATTCCCTTCTAGAACATTCGTGAAATTTGACCTTTCTCTTTATTTAAGCATCATCGCACCCTATGAACAAGCATCATGTGATGATGTCATAGTCTAGGTTTAGGTTAGAGTGTGACGATCAGGCATTTTCACACCCCATGCATATAACAGGATGCAACGGCATTCCTTGAAATGGTTTTTGAAAGAGGAAATCAAATCAATTTCCCCATGGGGAAAGTCTTCTTTTAATATTTTCAGGGAACATAAAAACATGTTTTCAGGTGATCACTGAGGTGACCAAAATAATGTGTAACAGAATTCCCCCCAAAGTATGAAGCTGGAACTCGTGACAGCTGAAATACTTTGTAGAATGTGTGTGTCAAAAACAAGGAGCACATCGATCAGGAACCTACAAACAAACAAGTATCTATATAATATCATACCATCTCTGAGGTAGTAATTCCCATGCTCAGACTACAAGTGACTCTAATCATAAGTGTCAAGTGAGCCATGGCCACTAAACATACACTGTGAATCCATGCCATCATAATTTGACATAGCCACCAGGAATACACTGTGGATATATGCTCTAAAAGAATTTAAATTCAGACATAGCCACGAGACATACACAATGGATCTATGTGTTAGTACTAATTCATGAATACTCCATCGCAACTTGGATCAAAATGATAAGATAAGGGTCTTCATTTCCATCGTATCTAAGTACAAATATAGCCATGCGATTATAGGTGTTGAAGTTGAACATGGTAGAAACCACTTGATTACCGGTCATTAATGAAAATAGTTAACAAGTGCGAGGGAAATCACCATTGATGTCAATGACTCCCAAGGTACCCTAGTACAATCCAACGAATGTGAATAAATGAGTTGAAGTTGAACACTTGATGAAATCTTCCAATTAGGGGTCAATGATCTAAACCCATTATTGAAAGTGAAGAAACCTGCCATTGAGGCATATAGGCTCTAAGGTAATAAATGATTTCTATGTATTGTTCCTGGATAATGTGCTAAAGTCGAAAGGAAAGGACTCATTATAGGAGGGCCTTGATGTATCCCTCATCAATGACATGAAATATGTAATATATTTGAAGTATATCGGAGTATGAAGTGATTCAAAAATGACTCGTGGAAGGCCGACATGCTAGAAAAATTATAACTGCAGATGGCCGAATCGATAGAAGGCTTGTTTAGGTTGGACTTCTCTTGAACATATGAATGGCACGAAAATGGTCTTGGCAGCATTGAATCAAGGAGGACCGAACATGTGAACTTATGGATGGTCAAATGAGAGACAAATGGATTTCCCAACCCAGATACAATGAAGAAGGGTGGTTTCATGTTCAAGAGCTACTACTAATGCCACTAATACAAATACAAATACACATTTCTTTCTCAATTTCACTCCACCATTTCTGGCGAGTACCTGTTTATTTTTACGCAAGCTTGAGGAGGATAACATATGCTTATAGATGTAATCTCATCCTTAGGAGGATGTTCAACAAACCCTAATAAGGATTGGTTCGATCCCATATGGGTCTTTCATTGTTTTTTTAATAAGTCCAAGGAAAGAAAACTCAGGGGTTTTTCAATTTTAGAGTGTCTGAAAAATAATTAAAGAGAACTCCATCAGGTCATTTTTCGTAAATTAATCTGAGAAGACTGAAAAAGTGATAACCTACCACTCATTAGATGTTTTCTTCAAATACTTTTACAACTGTGAAAAGAACAAGGTCGCTCATCAATCTTTTCATGTTTAGGGAGCTTGAAAAGAGCTTAAAGGATACTCCATATGTTTTGTTTTTTGTGTCACCATTACGAGTTCAAAAAAATGACAAAAGACTACTCAATTACATTCTCATGGTTCACGAGCGTGAGAAAGAATTAAGACTCTTCTTGGATTTTTTCCTGAAAATCCCTAAAAGGATCTGTACATGTGAAAAATATACAAAAATAAATGAAAAAGGGGTGGAACCTTGTTCCAACGTCTCATCTCTAGACTTTTTAATCTGCAAAATTCAACACTTGTAAATTTTATAAGACTTTAGGGCACAAATAAAGCATAAAAATAATATAATTTTCAAATGAAAAGCGATAAAAGTCAATAAAATAGGTTAAAAAGCACCATTTTACCATTTCATTTGTAAGTTTACCCAAATAGTGCTCCAAATCCCTTTTTCATCCCGATTTTCAACTATCGATTGTGGAGCATGTGGTAGATCATTTCATAAATAGTTTCCGTCGAAGAGGTAAACTCCTTCTCCTTCATCTTTTCATGGATTCAAAATTGATTTTCATTGGTTAAATTTGTTTTTTTGGGTCAATTTTTAGGGGTTACCCACGCATTGAGGTCGTTGTAGGTGCCTTGTATCATGAACTGCAACAATATAGGATCATCAAAGGTGACCCTATAGGTGGGGTGAGATGACGTCTCACTACATGATTTCATAGAACCATGACGTCCACAACCAAAAACTTAAAAAATATGAACCAAACTAGAAAACCCCCCCAAGAAAGAATTTTATGTTTCTAATCTCATCTTGTGGTTCCTTGGTAGGATTTCCTTGGTTAAGATGTTGGAGTGGCACGAACGATAGAACAAAGAATAATATTACTTCATCAGGAATGACTTGGGAACAATTATGGATATTAGGTAGTGCAGGTTACTAAAATTATTCAGGATTCAAGACATGAGATCCCAGTTGAGACTACTGGAGTACTTGGTTCACATGTGGTATGTAAACGAGCAATCATTTCATGTGGGTGTCCACACACTCACTATAGATATAGAGAATATCTATTTC
>JZKD02S0858343.1:0-14242 GCA_000966675.3 Picea glauca
TAACCATATCTCCAGTAAAGCTACTGGGCAGCGGTCATATTTGCCGTTTCTCTTCCTCTACCCATTAGATAAAAAAATTGACAAAAAACAATTGACTAACTTCAATAGGTTGAGGAAAGCTAAATAATTATATACATCTGCGATCTGGTATGCTCACAGATAGTTTAGGCAACCCCTTCGTGTCTGGTCTGCTCACAAATAGTTTAGGCAACCCCTTCTTTTGCTGGAAATTTTAATCTTTGGAATCCTATACCCCCAAGTTCCTCTTGCCGAACCATCTGAGGCTTCAACAAGATTAGCTATATGCTCTTGTTTTTATACTTGCTTTAGGATATATTTTGTTAAATGTTTTTTCTTTTACTGTTTTAGCTTTAGGGTTACAGTTAGGATTTTTTTTCACTGTTTTGACGTTAGGGTTACAGGTAAGGTTTACAGTTAGACATTAAAGTTACTGTTAAGGTTTTCAGAATCTGCTTTCAGCTATTACAACCTTTCTTCGTTTATCAGTCATAAATTAATTATGTAACTGTGATAGTCTACTTATCAATGGATTCCCAAACATTTAGGGTTACTTATCAATGGATTCCCAAACATTTAGGGTTACAGTTAAGGTTTTCTTTCCCTGTTCTGTTTGGTGTTAGGGTTACAATTAGGCGTTAAAGTTACTGTTAAGGTTTTCACAATCTGCTTTCAGCTATTACAACCTTTCGGCCTTTATCAGTCACAGTGACTGTGATAGTCTACTTACCAATGGATTTCCAAACATTTTAAAAATAAATCATAAATTAATTATGTGACTGTGATAATCTACTTATCAATGGATTTCCAAACATTTTAAAAATAAATATCGGAATACTTATTTGAAGTCTAAGGCCATATGATGTGCATTTTAGTTTTGCTTATCTTCTCAGGATAAGAAAGATGCGCGTGTCTCCTCAGTGCGCTTGCTGGTTCAAATGCAGACCCTAAAGTGAATCCATAACACCACTTCTTTGGAACCTCTCAAGAAAATTGATGTTTGTAAAAGAAAAATTCGGCATTGGAATAATCAATCCAACATGTGCGGAAGTGGGCGCAATACCGTAGAGGTCCATTGAATCCTCAGCGCACTTTGAAGATCTCATCCTTCCACTCCTTCACGATCATATGATATTGAATGGTATTCCGTTTATGCCCATCCTCAGCCCAATGCATGAATCCAGAAGTTATCATAATGCAAGTTGCGAAACCATTCCCTGTCATACTATTCTCAAGTCCGTATGAATGTGGCGTAGCTTTCTCTTATTATATGTGTGACATTTACACATAGGTCCCATAAACCAACCACTGTGCATCGTATATATAATACTCCACATCTTCTATTTTGAAATATTAATCATTCTCTTAGCTCTAGCAGATGGATTAGATGCAAATTTTCAATGCCGAGTCTCCCACTTGAGGGGCAGAACAGCACTGGCGAACAGGGCTGTCGTAAGGGGAGTAAAGTCAGTATAATCTGGCGGGCAAGTAGCACGTGACAAGCCACCAGGCATGTTTATGGTTGAAGTTCGAACGACACCATATCTAATCGGCCATTGACATGTTTGGGGATTCGGGAATCCTTTCTCCTGGACTGTCGGCAAAATTGTACTTCCAGATTCTAATTTTAGTCATGCAGAAACAGTGCAACCTAACACACTGGCAACTGAGTGGCTATAATTTCCTGTCTTCCATAAAACCTGAGTGTGCATATCACGCAGCCATTCGGCAGAATTCAAATCATATGTCCGGGGAAGCTACAAGTTAACTTCTTTCCGGTTGTCTGAATCTGACTGCGAGAGTTGATATTTTCCTAAACTCTGATCGATTTTCAAATATTTAAGTCTATTCAGAAAGGGTAAAACTCTTGCACCATGATTGCACCGCGTACAAAACTGGATGAAAGTCTAATACAACGCCCCTAAAAAAACCGTCCAACTTGCACCTTTGTGTAGTCGGACCGCTCGTTCGGCTTCCGAAGAGACCGCAAATGATTAATCCCTCCATTAGATCGACCGATCCAACCAAACTTAGCAACGGACCGCTGCAGATCAGCGTGGATGATCGGAGGCCGAGGTCACGATAGCGTCTTTAATGACGTCATCGACCCCAGTGAGCGACGTGTAGTATAACAGGAAAACAATGGCGAGTTAGATTTTTTTTGAGTTTTTACAGATATATTTTTCAATCAATTTTTATTAAAATTTGGTTAAAATGGTTGGAACTCCAGATTTGAGTGATTGAATGTGTATAATTCGAATCTGTCTGGAGGATTTTTCAGGGTGCTGAATCTATTTATGCATTCAAAAATGCAATTTAAACAATTAAAAATGGTAATTTCACCTATACCTGTTTCGCCCAAGCAGACAATGGCAGGAAATCACTATTTTTTGTTGTTTAAAATCAATTTTTGAATGCAGAAATGGATTTAGCAAGACCTGTTTCGATGAATCAAGCAATAACACAAAATCAATATTTTTTGTTGTTTAAAATCCAATTTTAAATGTAGAAATGGATTTATCATGCTGAAAAACTCAAATCTTAGAATCTAAGAATTTATCACCAGGAAATATGGCCAAAAAAACACCAAAACCTAGAAGGTCTAGACTACTGCCTTAATAAAGGGACAGTTATTATTGATTACTATCAGCTAATGTAGACTGATTCATTACCCTTATTTAAGGAAAATCATGCTATATGGAATATCTAGAGGACTCACTTTCATTCCTACCAAATACCTTTAAGTCTGAGTCTCGAAAGATTAACATATTTTTTTACCTTCGAAAAAAATTAACTTTTAACCAAATAAAAAACAGTTTTAGTTCATACATCAGGAAAAAAATTTATTGTATTCAAATTTTATCAATTTTTATTTTGAAAAAAAAAAATTGAAACTCTAATACACCACCCTATAAAACCGTCCAACTTGCACCCTTTTGAACTCGGACCGCTTGTTTGGCTCTCGATTAAACCCTCCATTAGATCGACCAATCCAACTGAACTGAGCAACAGCAACGGGCTACTGCATATCAGCGCGGATGATGAGAGGCCGAGGTCACGATAGCGTCTTTCATGACGTCATCGACTCCAATCAGCCACGTGTGGTAGAACAGGAAAACAATAATAATAATAATGGGACGAGTCGGACGACTATAAGTACATGTGATGTGTTCAAATTTTATCAATTTTCTTTTGCCGCCACGCACACCAACCAGGGTCACCGTCGGTGGGATTTGAACACGGGTGGATGGAATAAACGTCACACTTTACGACATGTGCTACCCTTAGTTAGGCGTTAGTTAATTTAAACTAATAAATAATATAAGTAAGTTGGTTTTAAAATACAAGTAAGTTGATTGTGTTTTTAAATGGTTGTTCAAAAATTCTTAATCTTTCTTTAATATAAGGATCAATATAAGAGAATATTTTTTTTTAATTAAACAACTCTAATGTAAATATTGACTACAACAAAATCAACCCTAATCAACAAAAACCTGATAAATCAATAAATACAACACAACACATTATTTTTTTTCAAATAACATATCAGTTAATTTAATAATATCAATTATACTGTGATCTTAGAAATATATCATAATATAATATATTACATAATTATAATNAGATTTTTTTGAGTTTTTAAGGATATATTTTTCAATCAATTTTTATTAAAATTCGGTTAAAATTGTTGGAATTCTATATTTGAATCATTCAAAATTGTTGGAATTCTATATTTGAATCATTGAATGTGTATAATTCGAATCTGTATGGAGGATTTTTCAGGGTGCTGAATCTATTTATGTATTCAAAATTGCAATTTAAACAATTAAAAATGGTAATTTCACCTATACCTGTTTCGCCCAAGCAGGCAATAGCAGGAAATCACTATTTTTTATTGTTTAAAGTCAATTTTTGAATGCAGAAATGGATTTAGCAAGACCTGTTTCGCTGAATCAAGCAATAACACAAAATCAATATTTTTTGTTGTTTAAAATCCAATTTTGAATGTAGAAATAGATTTATCATGCTGAAAAACTCAAATCTGAGGATCTAACAATTTATCACCAAGAAATATGACCAAAGAAACACCAAAACCTAGAAGATTTAGACTACTGCCTTAATAAGGGGACAGTTATTATTGATTATTATCAACTAATGTAGACTGATTCATTACCCTTATTTAAGGAAAACCATGCTATATAGAATAACTAGACTCACTTTCATTCCTACCAAATGTCTTTAAATCTGAATCTTGAAAGATTAACAAATGTTTTTTTACCTTTAAAAAAAATTAACTTTTTACCAAATAAAAACAATTTTAGTTCATACATAAAGAAATTTTTTTATCAAATTTTTTTATTGTATTCAAATTTTATCAATTTTTTTTTTGAATTTTTTTTTTTTAATGAAACTCTAATACACCACCCTATAAAACCGTCCAACTTGCACCTTTTTGAACTCGGACCGCTTGTTTGGCTCTCGATTAAACCCTCCATTAGATCGACCAATCCAACTGAACTGAGCAACAGCAACGGGCTACTGCATATCAGCGCGGATGATGAGAGGCCGAGGTCACGATAGCGTCTTTCATGACGTCATCGACTCCAATCAGCCACGTGTGGTAGAACAGGAAAACAATAATAATAATAATGGGACGAGTCGGACGACTATAAGTACATGTGATGTGTTCAAATTTTATCAATTTTCTTTTGCCGCCACGCACACCAACCAGGGTCACCGTCGGTGGGATTTGAACACGGGTGGATGGAATAAACGTCACACTTTACGACATGTGCTACCCTTAGTTAGGCGTTAGTTAATTTAAACTAATAAATAATATAAGTAAGTTGGTTTTAAAATACAAGTAAGTTGATTGTGTTTTTAAATGGTTGTTCAAAAATTCTTAATCTTTCTTTAATATAAGGATCAATATAAGAGAATATTTTTTTTTAATTAAACAACTCTAATGTAAATATTGACTACAACAAAATCAACCCTAATCAACAAAAACCTGATAAATCAATAAATACAACACAACACATTATTTTTTTTCAAATAACATATCAGTTAATTTAATAATATCAATTATACTGTGATCTTAGAAATATATCATAATATAATATATTACATAATTATAATTTTTTTTCAAATAACATATCAGTTAATTTAATAATATCAATTATACTGTGATCTTAGAAATATATCATAATATAATATATTACATAATTATAATGTGGTTTTAAAAATATATCATAATATAATATATTACATAATTTGGAATTTTGATCAATATTTTCTAGAAATATATTTTAATATAATATTTCATATAATTTGGAACTTTGACTAGAAATTCTTGTCATTAGTAGTAGTGGTAATGATTAAAAGTAGATTAATGATTAACCTTAGTGTCCTCTTAAACTTTGACTTTAGGACTTTTTGGTTGAGAGATACTCTTTTGGGTGATGTGGTGCACTTTTGATTTGATTTTAATGATCATGGTTTGTATTTTGATGTCCTTGCAATGATATGGGATGTTCATGAATTATTTTAAGCTTATGAGTAGGTTGAGTTGTATCTCAATATTGATTTGTGTGTGTCTAAACTTCATATATCATATAAGATGTCATGGAATATTGAAAATGAATACATGGTTATATGATGTAAATTATTATATTATGTTATGTTAATGATGGTTTTTCAAGTGTAATGGAAGAACTATAGATGTATATGAATACCAAATTGAGTCAAGACATGAGGATCTAAGATAGGGTTGAGATATTGATTTATTCATGATTATTGGACAATAATATTTGATGTGTTTGTCTCTATATGTGTGCAAAGACATGAATAATAATTTCCAATCAAGCTTACACATGGGCAAAGGGTTGCATGAAAAGTTGTGACATGATGAGTACTATCAAGGAGGTTTAGTTTGCATATTCTTGCCTACTAGTCTCCCTATCATATAATAGGTTAAAAAACATATCTTAATTCCTGGATGTTACATGTCATTGTGAAGGTAGCCAATGGATTCAGTCGCTCACGAAGTTCCCTTTAGCAACACACAATAACGTGTCAATCCTTATTCCTCAATGACCATTAGTCTTGCACCATATGTAAACGAGATAAGTTAACTAGGACCCAACTATGACATAAATCCCCTACCATGAAAAGTGATATTTGAAGGCTCTAAACCGACTTAGTCTCACCCTTGGTATCACACATTTGAAGAGTCATAGTAGTTATGTCTAGCATTTGATATTGAATACTTGAATGCTTTGAGTTAACTTGGTCTCACCCTTGGTATTGCTTTGGTTTGTGTGTGTATATTTTGGAAAAAAAGTATCCTTTGACTTGTATATTTAATTTGGCATAAAGAAATGAAAAATAGTATTTATGACTTGATTTCTATGTCTAGGTCTTAGTATCGAATACTTGAATGACATGAGTTAACTTAGTCTCACCCTTGGTATTGACTTTGGCTTGAGTATACATATTTTGGGAGAAAAGTATCATTTGACTTGTATATCTAATTTGGCATAAAAAAATAAAAAAGTGTATTTATGACTTGATTTCCTAGGTTGATATCTGCATGTTCTATAAAAAAGGAAAGGTGAGATTAGGCTCCCTTTGTTATTTGAAAAAAATACTTACTTGGGAGTTGAAAATAAAGGAAGGGATTGTGCAAGTTAATGCTTTTGTTTCATGACACATTAGTTGCAATGGAAATTTAGGAAAACAACAATCTATTTAGTAGGAGAAATTATTAGATGTACATGCATGCCTTATTAGAATATGATGTCAAAAGATGAAACACAAAAATTGAATGAGATTTAGGAATATATAATTTTTATTTATGGAAAATTTGTGTTTCTTTTAACATTGGTATGCTCATTTTTCTCTAAAATATAAAGCTTTTGTTTTTATTAAGACAACAATTTAGTATCAAAATGATAACATTTTTTAAACAAATTTGCAGAGTTGTAGATAAAATTGGATTATTGTGCATGACTATTTTTCCATTTTTTAATGTTAATTTTATAATTTTAAAAAAATAATAAAGTTAGTGAAGCACTAAAATAATGAGGTCCAACATCAAAATCACATTTGCATGTCTCCATTTGTACTTGTGCACCACACAATTTCTTTTCCATATGGGCTAGAAAATAAAATGTTACACCATAAATAAAAGATCTATGTATTTTAGAATTATGACATATGTACATATATAAATCAATAAAAAAATAATTTATTTTTTTCTTTAACAAGCATGTGTTCAAAACATGGATACAAATTTCTATAAGTGTGTATAGTTTCATCAACAATGATTACATGGATCATATTTAAATACATGGTTGAAAATGAAGATAATAACGAGGAATTGGGAAAGTGGATGTGTTTTTGTTTATGTAGCCAAAACCACTAAGATTGTCATTTTGATGCTAAAACCAAAGCAACCAACTTATCCAACACAAAGAGGAAAATATGTAGTGCCACCATTTTTTTTTAATTTACAAGACTATGCACATGTTAATAATGCACATGCATTCATATTACATTTATTCATAACTTCACAAAATTTCCATCACCTTTAGCATCAAGACCTATGTTTCATAAGGAAAGGTTTAAAAATTAGAACCTATTTTCCTCTCTCGGTTCTAATCCTATTAGGCCCATCCTCTTTGTGAAAAACCACCTAATTATGCCTAAAACACCTTTTGAGGGTCAACGACTCCATATAGAGGTCACATGTAATGCTTGGAGGCCTTGTTCATGGAGCTTAATCCCTAGAATGTTATTTTTCTTGTGTAATGTCATTGTTTTCCTTTTCTACTATGGCCTAGGCCCATAGAGCCATCACTAATGCTCAAAACCAAGTAATGACAACCATGCCCCATATATCATTTAGAGAACTCATGTATTGGCATGATGACTTGTTTAAGGCTCGAACCAAAGAAGATTCAATAATATCATGTGCCATTTTGTTTCCTTCCTTGACCATGTTAAAGGCCTTATGACCCATCTTTGGTGTGTATGTTTTCTCCTATTGGAATCAATATCAAATCTCAATTGCCAAAAAATCTCTTGAGATAATTTGTATCAAGGATGTAGATGTTGTTTATGGCGATTTAGCCTGAGTAGATATATCTAGGCCCTAAGGCCCAAGTGTTTTTCTCCCCTAACCATAGTGATATATCTCTAAAAGACCTATGTTTAGGGAATAATATCCTTGTTCCCCCTAAACATGTTTACATCTTGAAGATCATTTCCAATGCACAAATTCTACTCATGGCTTGCCTATCTCACCCATATGCTAAAGAAACCTAACCATGTTCTAGAGAATGATGCATCGTGTGGGCCTAAGAAAGATTATCATTTAGGGTATGTGTTATGGTTGAAGAATGGTGTTGGTTGTGGAGCCTGATTATCTTCTTAATTCAAACATCTTGTTTCATCCGTGTTTGGACCCCATTACCTGACGGGGGGTGTGGGGGGTCAACCCTCTTTTATGTATTAGGGAATTGTGTTTTGGTTGTGTGAGCGAGTGAATATTGTATTATGAGAGAGGAGACTATGAGAAAAATAAGAGGAAGTTACAACAAGTATGTTGTAGGTTGTATCCCTTCATTTGTTGGATAATAATGAAGGAAGGTACTAGCAATTTATCTAGTGGGCGTATCCCACACTAGGTGAACCACAAATATATGTGTCTCTATTGTATTGTATGTCTTCTGTCTTTTATTTCCGCATTTATTTAATTTTATTTCTACGCGATTTGTTTTTCTAACAACTGGTATCAGATCAAAAGGTAGCTCACAGGAAAAGAGCACTCCTAGTTCGAGTGGGAGCAATGGAGAAATATAAAAATTTTAAGGTCGAGAAATTTAATGGCCAAAACTATTAGTTATGGAAGATGCAGATTGTAATATCCCCAAGGACGAGCCCCTGTTGTATTTATAAATTGTAAACATGGTTTTTAGGCTGGTGAGCCGAGTGTTATAATAAGCTAGGAGGCTTATTTGGTGATTAGGTTGGAGATCCTAAGTGTTAAAGGCCAGGAGCCTGATTTTGTATATGTAATTATGCATATCATTAATAAAATATAAACATCGCTGCATGCAGATCAACCACAAAGAAAGAGTGATTGGGGACTAAGCTTCCATAAGGTTGGGTAAGGGACGAGGCTAAGTGTTGGGCCTAAGGGCTAAGCTAGGGGGCTTACCTCTAAAGGGGATAAAATTTATTATTATTTCTTGAAGGCTAAGGTGGACATGTTGAGTGTTGTCCTAAGTTCTTGTGAAGGGAATGTATGCTAAATGGAGAGCATGCAGCTCCAAGAAGACAGGCATTGACCTGGGCTCATGCAGTTAAAACCCAAGAGTCAAACCGTGTTAGGTTCGTTCTGCCATTCTTTCATCCTCCACCTGATTTCGCTGGGATCGGGGGCGTCTGAACCATTTTTCCCTTGCATTTTCCTTTGCATACCCACACACAGTGAAGGAAACCCTCATGGGAAGATTGTTCGTTGTCCATTTTACCATCCTACCTGAATTCCGTTGAGCTCTGGGATCGACATCTGTATTTTTTTCTCTGGTCACACATCATGAACCCAGGGATAACTGCAGACTGATCCACGTCTTCTGTGAAGCCCAAGCATCCTGTATTGTCTATGTCGTGTGTGTCATAACTGTAGGTTGTTGTGGCTATGCAGTTCCTTGGCTGAGTGTGTCTTGTTGCCGTCGTTTGTTCCTTGTTGAGCCTTGTTGTTGTCCTCCTTCTGTGGGAACGGACTTGAATAGGCAAGTTGTCAGGCATGTGGAAAACTCTCTCCAAGTGAGAGAGTTTGTTGGGAAGTGGTTTTCTCCCAGAGAGAATCCAACACCAGCTACGGAACTTTGAGAATTCCTGTTCCGGCCTATTGTCGAGACCCTGAGAGGGAGGTGAAGCAACCGATGGACTGTGTGACAGTGAAGGTGTATACTCCAGGGTGGAACATGCATGTGGGGAATGAGAGTCTGTGAGTAGTGGGCGTAAGAAGGCTCCTGGAGAAAATCCTTTCGGTTACATTGTGCAGTTTCATGTAACCTTAGCCTAGTCTAGGATTCCCTTGCCCTGGGTGGAGCTTAATCCCAGCTCGAGGGTGACCCACTATTGAGTGTGATGAGCAGTGTGGTTTATGGATGGGAGGTTCGTGGAAGGTATGCACATAGTTGGTGGATTTACTCCAGCTAAAATATAAGTATCATTTACGTGCTTAATTTTATGTTATGCATGCTTGTGATGATGGAATGTTATCATGTATTCAGTGGCATATATGAATTACTATTTATTACATTTGAATCTGTACGGTAGCAATAACTCTGTGTTATGTGTTTTGTTTCGATTAAAATGCATGTTATATATTTATATGTGAATGTTTCGTAGTGGTAGCATTACTCGGTCTCTATAGAGGGCTAGGGATGCTATAGTTTGGTATCACAGCTAAGTCAGAGCCGAGTAGTGGCATTTCCCGGGACGGTTTATGGTTGGGGATGTTACAATATGGTATCAGAGAATGGTTTCAACACTGAGCCTGGATGGGCTATGTTAGTGGTAGTTGAAGAAATTGTTTTGGAAAGAATTGTTGTCAAAATGGACAAAATTCAGGTTCACAGCCAAGGTTTCGACTCTGAGCCTGAATGGGATGGATAAGTGATCATTGGACCCGAGGTTTCAAGTGTAAATTGTGTTAAGAGGAACCAAATTTTGGACCTTAGAAACATTCCTGAGCGTCAAGAGGTTACCTTGGTCGTTTTAAGAAGCTCAGGAGGAGTAGTGGTATCGTAAAACCATGATAGAAGTGGTTTTGGGCCGTAGAGTAATGTGTGAACTGCTGAAGTAACGAATACATTTCAATTGTTTCTCTCATGTGAGTTGCGAGTGCAAGGAGTGGACATTGTCCGCAAGGAGTGCATTGATAGAGGTGAGTTAACCTCAGAGAAGCTCAGGAGAGATATCATTGAACCTTCATCAACAAAAGTGCAAGGAGTGCACATGAAAAACTTTGTGTTGAGTTCAGAGAGAGACAGACTTATAGAACACTCTGTAAAGAGGAGCTTTGCAAGGTGTGCATCGAGCAAGAGGAATGTCAGGATGGCGAGAAGAATTTATTTTCAAGAAATCCTTCGGATCTGAGTTTGACGAAATCCCAGAAACACAAAGAGTGTGTGGGAAATCGAAATCATCTAAGGATCAAGCTCAGAAGGGACAATTATTTTCATAAGTGTAGAAGAGACCCATTAGACGAACTCGAAGGAGGAGCAAAGGTCGAAGCCTTTGAATACTTAGAAAATCTTCTAAGTCAGAAGAGATTAGAAGCTCAAGAGAGAGGGAAACAATGGCCATTGGATCACAGCGCAGAAGATCCTTCATGGAAAAAGAAAGGAAAAGTTTGATATTTGAGAATTCCAAAGTCTGAAATTATGAAACGACCCCAGCTGTTGATCTGGGAGAGGGAGATCTGAACTATTGGAGGTATATCTCAGTCGTCCATTTAGAAGCACCGCCAAGATTGTGAGATCGACGGTCACCTCACATTGCGGGGATAGAAGGTGATCGAGATTTATGAAGTTGAGGGCGGGCCACAATCCAAACCACGGTTTTGGAGAAAGGACACGTGGAGGATCAAGGTGAATTGTGGGAATAATAGTAGTTTGGTCTCAAACCACCTTTCAGCATGCCTACAATCATGTGTTTGTGTGAGGTCATCGCCCAAGGTCACCTCTAAGGAGGAGCCAAGGAAAAGGGGATATTGGACTTGCTAAAGTCTCGAAGTCCCGAAGTGATTTGGGACCGTCCATTATTTGGAAGGACGTGTGGTGGAAATCCATCAGTGTTAGCTGAAGGCGCTTCAAGAGGAATGAGCGTACAAAAGTTTGAAACTTCTGAAACACGAAGAGTCAAAGTAAGTTTCAACTGTCTGATTCAAGCGAACACGTGACATAAATCCGCAAACTTCAAAGGGAAATGAAAGTTGAGATTTGAGAATCCTAAAGACTAAAGTCCCAAAGAGGGAGTAGAGATGTCGATTTAGAAGGATGTGTGGCAGACGATCTGCCATTTCAGAGAAATCTCTTCGAAAGAAACGAGAGGTTGGGAACTGAAAGTCCCGAAGGTCGTATTCGCAGAGGAAATTATAGCCGCACATCTATAGTGATATGTGTTGGAACATATTCCACTTGGGAAGATAGCTACTGAGGAGGAAGCAAGAGTTTAGAGTTGAAACTCCTGAAGACCAGAAAGCCGGAATCAATCGTAGTCGTTGTTTTGGAAGAGAGCTACATGTCGACAGATCATGGAGGTCTACGAAGGCACGTGAAAGACAGGAAAGGAGGACAGATAGCATTCATTGATCATGAATCATCATCGAAAGCCAGAGATCGACGATCGAGAAAACTTGTGGGGCCAGAACTTGATCAGATGTTAAAAATATGAGAGGGAGCCACAATTTATACCATGGTTTTAATAAAGTGATGTGTGGTAGCTGGAGGTGAATTATAGGGCGAAAAGTGGGTTGGCCTAAAACCACTCTTTCCCACACCTGCAATCACAATTTTTCCGTAAGGTCACAACCCAGGGACATATGAAGGAAGGGGCTAATGAAAAAGGAGCTAGCACCTGAAACTTGACGTTTCAGAAGCACGTAGACAAAGGTCATGGGTATCACAGGACGTGCGCCTTAGGAGAAAAGGGGGCAATTGTATAATTGTTTTGGGTTCAATAAGGAGCCCGAAGGGCCGATTCGACTTAGAAGGAAGGAATATCCTAGATCGGGAGGTCGTGCAACCTTGAGGAGAGCAAGGGGCGGTCTGCATCAATATGGATGCGTAATTTTTCATATGTACATGCTTGGATATGCATTTAACATGATTTTGAACTTAGAATAGTCTGTTATTATGAAATAATGTTTGAGTATGACTAAAGGATGGATTATGTATTCAGGAAAAAAAAAATACAGCAGGGTTAAATATGTGGATGTTGTTGTTGCTTATAATTTCCATCGAGGTGAAGGCCCATGAGGATGGAAGGAATGGTGATCAAAAAGATGAAGGGAGAAATTTTGTGAGCTTCTACAAATATCAGTTGGTCAGACAACAACAAGTAGGTTGGTAACAACCAATAAGGTATGCATTTAGTTTTTGTTGATGTATACATGTTGAAGGGGATTGAGGTAAGGATTCCCTCAGTTAATTTTCAGTATTTAAATTGATATGTAATGGTCAAAGGCCTAGAGTGTGTAAGTGTTGTTGATGCTAGAATGCACTTAGATAAAAAGTAAGTTGCATAATATGTTATAATTGATTATGGGATCATAACCAGGTTAATTCAGGAGACATACTCCTTATATAACGATGAATACCCATACAGACATGAGTGACAACCCAAGAGGTTGGAGGTATCACTTGAATCTATGATGGTAAGGTAAAAGAAGGACTTTCAGTTAATTCTATGCAGCTAAAAAAAGAGAAGCGAAGAGTACACGAAAACCTCAAGTACTAAAGTATTCCGTTGGGAAAGGGCTAAATAAGTTTAGTCCTGAAGAGTAACTGGATGTTGAATAATCCAAAGTCTATAAAACATATTGGTGTGGAATTTGATTCATCCAAGTGCGAGATCGGGTTAGTTGGACCCAGGAAATTAATGAAAGAGGAAGGTTAATATCAGCTTAGTGTGGGACTATAAATGCAAAAGCAACCAAGAGTGATTTGGCTAGAAAGTGCTCGGGACAAAAATAGTCTTGTACAGTGACTACAATGAGAGTACAAGAAGATCCAAGAATCTGAGAAGAATTGTAGACTTCTAGGATCAACAAGGAAAACTTTTATAGGGAGAAACAAGTTGTTGCAATTTCTATGGCAGCAAGTATGTTATGGCTTGATTGGGTCAACTAGAGGAAAGAATGCTTGCATGTTTGCAAGTGTTGTTGATGATGTTTCTACATAAGGAGGGAAGCAATATAAAGATGAAGTGTTGGTTATAGGTTTGATAAAAGAAGCATGAAAGCTTATACTACCATCAAACATTCAAGTAGTATAAAATTTATTAATGACAGTCATGCAGGTATGAGTCTTTATTACTCTTTTTGCATAATTGTTGAAAGGAAATTTAGGTAAGAATTTCCTCAGCCAGAGTTATTATATAAAATCACATGATTATATTATTGAATGCATACCATTGGATGTGG
>JZKD02S0858398.1:0-14242 GCA_000966675.3 Picea glauca
AACAAAAATAATGCATAAAATATCTCATTGTTGTTTAATTGATGGTGGGTCATGCCCTAATGTTATGTCAAATATTATCATGGAACAATTGGAACTTTCATGTACCAATGAAAAATAAAAGAGTATGTTGTCTTATAACAGTCAACAACATGCTACAATTGGAGAAATTAAATATGTAACATTGGTCTTGTGTGCACATCCAAAAATAAGAACCACTTGCAACATTCAAGTCATAGACATGTCAGCTAGCAATTATTCTATCATTCTAGGGAGAGACTGACAAGCATTAATTGGTGGGTACATTTATTTAGATGGATCACACATGTCCCTCCATAAAAATGGAAATAAAATTATTGTTCTCATGGAAAGGCGTATCTCTCTATATATTGAAATTATTCCACAACCTCATGTAAAGTACATTGAGGAAAACCTAGGTGTATATTCTATATTTTTGGAAGAAGATGATGATTCTATATTAAGCTCTTTAGAACCTAAAGACAAAATGTGGGACATGCACTTTGATGGTTCCTGTTCAAATGAGGGTAATGGTGTAGGTATTATATTGTAATCTCTTGTAGGAAATATTAAAAAAAAATCTTACTGATTAGAATTTGTTTGCACCAATAATATTGCGGAATTTGAAGCCTTGATCTTGGGAATTAAAAATGATTTTAACATTGGTTGTTATCATCTTACTGTGTTTTTGGATTCTGAATTGATTTTGAATCTATTTAGAGGAAACTATACTCCTTAAAACAAGTTAATGAAAAGATTTACACAAGCAATGTGGTATCTAATATCATTTTTTTTGTCTTTTAACATCACACACATCATGAGAGAATTGAATTTAGTGGATGATAGACTTGTTTTTTTTGTTGAAAATCCTTCAAGGAAGTTGATGCCTCAAAGAACAGATTTTACATTCATGTCTTTATACCATCCACATTTTCTGAATAATGTAGAATATTGGCAATAATTTCTTGATGATGAAAGCGTTATGATTTTTTTGCAGAATGAGCCTCCTAAAAAAAGGAAATTAAATATTTAGAAGACAATAAATTTCCTAAATGATTGACTCTCCTAGAGAGTTCATTATCCTCAAGTGATGTTGGTAATAAGAAAGATGTAGAAGAAGAGGAGTCAAAAAGAAAGATTGGTGATATTGTTTCACTAAATATTGGGACAAATGATAAGCCAAAGATTTTGAAAATTGGAGCCCAGTGTCCAGATGAAGAAAAACAAAGATTCATGGAGTTATTCTGTGAATTTAAAGATGTTTTTTTCTTGTTCATATGAGGATATTTATGGTTTTTATCCTAATGTCATACAAAATGTTATTCCTATCAAGGAAGAAGAAAATTCGGTTAGGCAGAAACAGAGATCTATCAATCGCTCCCTAGAAGAAACAATCAGAAAGGAAGTTGAGAAATTAATTAATGCTCACATTATTTTTCCTATTAAATATTTTGAGTGGGTGTCTAATCTTTTCCCAATACAAAAAAAGAATGGTGATATCAGACTATGTGTTGATCTTCGTGCTTTGAATAGGGAAAGTGTAAAAGACAATTTTCCTCTTTCGAACATGGAATTAATTTTGCAACAAGTGGAGGGATCACAAATGATGTCCCTTCTTGATGGTTTTTTAGGTTACAAATAGATCATATTCAAGAGGAAAGATAATTACAAAAACACATTTACTACTCATTGGGGCACCTTTGCATAGGAAAGAATTTGATCTAGTCTAATAAATGTAGGTGCTACTTTTCAGAGGGATATGCAAATATCCTTTGATGATCTTGTAGGTAAGAATATTCTAGTTTATCTCAATTATTTAACTATTTATTCTAGAAATTGACAAGATCATTTTGATCATCTTAGAAAAAACTTCGTAAGATGCATAAAGTTTGTAATGTCATTGAATCCTACAAACTCAATTTTTTGTGTCATTCGAGGTAAAATTCTTGGTCATATAGTTTATGATTCAAGAATTAGTATTGATCCTGAGAGGGTCACCAACATTCAAAATCTTCAAGATCCTACTCCAAGAAAGGAGATTCAATATTTCATGGGAAAAATTAATTTCATTAGAAAATTAATTCTTGTTTTTGCAAGAATGGTTAAACTAATTCATAATACACTTAAGAAAGATCAGTTGTTCGTATGGAATGATGATACCAAAAATTATTTAGTAGAAGTCAAGAAAGCTATTAGTTTTGCATTGGTTCTAGCAAAACCAAATTTTGTAAAGGATTTCATTATCTACAAAAATGCTACTGAAGAGGCGATATCTGCTATCCTTCTTCAAAAAGATGATCAAAATAATGACTAGCCTATAACTTACACGAGCCAAAGTTTATCTAATGATGAATTTAAATATACATTAATTGAAAAAAATACATTTTCTCTTGTAAAATCCATAGATAAATTTCACCATTATATCTTAGGTAAGCATACGTAGGTAAAACTCCATTTTCCTGTTGTCAAGCTTTTTCTTTCTCAAACTCATCTTTCAGGAAATATTGCACATTGGCTTTCCAAAATTCAAGAACATGATTTCACTATAACAACTTATCATACAATCAAGGGATGAGATCTAGCTTAACACTTGGCTCAAAATCATGATCCAGGTGTTACTTCTGGAAATGATGAAGATTCTTTGTCTGCACTTTTTCTTGTTAAAAATAAAAATATTGAGTTAGAAGAACAACCTTGGTATAAGGACATCATTTATTATTTGCAATTTCAAAAATGTCCTAACAATATTGAAAATTATCAATGCAGGAGGATTCGTCTGGAAGCCTCTAAGCATTTAACTTTGGGTACTTCAATTTTTCACATAATTGTTGATGGATTGTTGTTACGTTGTGTAGACGATACAAAAGCCCAAAATATTTTGAAGCAAATTCATGGATCAATATATTTAGGAATTCATATTGGTGATCATTTTTTCACAAGGGCCACTACTTTCAAAATTTTGAGAATCAGTTTTTACTGGCCTTCGATTTTTAAGGATTCTTATAAATTTACACATGCTTGTAATGAAAGCCAAAGATTTGCAGGTAGAGAAAAGTTTTTTCCCATGCCTTTACAACTAGTTCTTCCATATTTCCCTTTCTTAAAGTAGGCATTATATTTCATTGGTCCCATTAATCCTCCATCCTTTGTTGGACATACTTTTATCTTAACAACAACATATTACTTCACAAAGTAGACTGAATTTGTAACACTCAAGAATGCACATGATGTACATGTAATCACTTTCTTGGAATCTAATGTTTTCTTTGGTTTCGGTCTCTCAATAGAAATCATTTATGATAATGGACTAGCTTTTATTTTCCCAAAATTTACCCAATTTCTAAATAAATTTGGGGTGAAGCATTTTCCTTCATCCACTTACTATCCAAAAGGAAATTGGCAGGTTGAGTCCACAAACAAGAATTTGATTAATATTATAAAGTAGATCATAATTGATAAACTCCATCAATGGCACACATGTCTCATCTATGCACTTTGGGCAAACCAGACTACCACCAAAACCAGTACTTCCCATACCCCCTTCAAATTATTATACGACCAGGAAATTGTTATGGCTATGGAACTTAAGTTGAACTCCCTTAGATTAGAATTGCAGGCTGAAGAATTGAATTCTACAGACAACCCTCAAGGGATAAATTCCTTGATGGCTCTTGAAGAAAAAAGAAGCCATGATCTCGAAAATATCAAAAAGAGACAATGATATGTTAAAAGACATTTTGATAAGAAATACAAATCAGATACTTTTGCAACTAATGAAAAAGTATTTCTTTGGGATTCTTCTCATGCAGACAGAGGTAAACTTTCCAAATTTCAAAAACTTCGGCTGGGTCCTTATAAAATTGCCTCCATTATTGGTAATAATTCTTATTTATTGAAATACTTAGATGGGCGATTATTTTCTTATTCGACCATTAATTGTTCTCATCTAAAACACTATGTTGAACTTGGTTGATTTTACTATTTTTAGTATTTCATGTATATATTTTGATTTACTTCTTGTACAATTTTGTTTCATTTTTCTTTTTAGAATTGATTTTTTCTATTTGGTTATTTACTTTTTGAGTCAAACTAGATCAATTGAAGTTATTGGTATGAATATTTTATTTGAATTTTTTTTCTTAATCTAGTATAAAACAATAGCAAAGTTGAATGAGTAAATTTTGGTCTGCAACACTACTTATGTTGTTTTTGTTGTACCTGTAGATGTCTTTCTTGAACTTCATGATTTCATATGTTCCATCTTACTTATTTCTCATGCTTCCCTCCATGAATCAATCATTTTGAGATCATATCAGGATTTTTTACAAAATATTTGAGAAAGAGAAGACACAAACAAAAAATTATCTTACTTCCAGACGACATCCAGTCAACGCTCCTCTTTCTCCTTTCTCTTTCCTCCCAAAGTCCTCGATTTGTTGATGTGTGTCTTCCTCAGATCGACGGCTCCTTTGGACATCTCTACTTCATGCTTTAGGCATTTTGGCTTCACCTCACCCATTTTCCTCCAAAGTACCTTTCTCCTGAACTACACAGATCTCTACCATGTGATATTTTGGATTTGCGGTCCAGATCTACTTCATGACTTCGCGAAAATTTCTCTTTGTACCTAGAAAATTCTTCGAATCTCTTCTCCCCGATTTTTTTTATCCGCTTCCATGTGTCCACCTTCAAATCAATGGCTAGGATATCTTCGTAGCTTCAAACTTCAACAATTTTCACTCCTTAACACCCCAAATCCTCTGATTCATGAAATTCTGAAGGAACTCAAGGCTAACCACCATGCAAATTCTCCGAGATCTAACGGTCTGGAATGATTCAACTTCTCTTGGGTGGATCCTGGTCATTTATCTTGCAAAACCTTAAAAGCTCCTCCTTCCTAAAGGATTTCTCCTGCTAACTCCTATGTACTTGTCCTTTCTTCGATATTTTCACTCCTTAAAGGATTTCTTCGACACTTGGTTGGATTTTTGGATCTATGCATGCCTTGCAACAGATATTCACACAAGACTTATCTTCTTTATAGGTTATTGTGCAAGACTTGCACTAGTGCCTTACACCTTTCTGCAAACAACTCTTAAATTGCTCCTCCTAAGCTCCTGAGTCAAGTATTATGTCGACTCACTCCTTGCGGATGATATGCACACTTTGCATATAAGTTCCACGTTTTCTCTCTTGAGCTCTGAGTCAAAATACTCTGTCAATTCACTCGTTGTGGGCATTGTGCACTCCTTGCATACAAGTTCTAAGTTATCTCTCCTAAGGTTCTGAGTCAAAACAGACTCTCTCAACGCACTCCTTGCAGACAATTATGCACTCCTTGCATAAGATCAAGGAAGAGAAACAATTGAAACTTATCTAATACTTCATAGATTCATACATTCAACATAAAATTCATGCATACATGAGAAAAAATGATAACAGAGAATTATAACTTAAAAAGAAAGCCTACCATTCATTCATATAGACACGACAACACCACACACTTTGGATCAATTATTTCTCTGTTATATTCATTTGAATGCTCATATAGATGGTTACAAATATGAGAAGATTCTTTCAACAATTTCTAACTAATTTGCAGCAGCCTCAATTGGGCATATAACACATACAGTTATACAAGAGAGCTCCAAAAGTTTTTCCCTCCGACTACCTTAAAGCTATCCTATCGAAATAAAATATTTCAACCACTTAGACTTTATTACATTAAATGTTCAAGATAGACAAATAAGAGTGAATGCTCCATATATGTACTACAATTAACTCTATTAAAGGAAATCCGATCTCCATCGATCTCACACGATCATTCATCCTCCAAATATTGAAGATTTGCTTTAATTACAATCTTTTTAAAATTCAAAATTATTTCAAAAGGTGCGCTAGGGAGCTAAGGTGTCTTCCATGTGCGCTCTTCTGACAATGATCTTACATCAGGAGTGAACTTATAGACATACTTTCCACTTACAATATAGAAATCAATCCAATGATTCCAAGAACCAGATTATCTAAACTACATGAAGCATTTCCAAAGCAATGGTCAATGAGATCTATCAGACTTGCAATAGCAAAAACATACAACAACAAAAAAGAATCATTCAAAAAGTAATATTCCTAAAAATTATTTTCTAGAATACACACACACACACACACACACACACAAAACATTCCTTTATTAATATCAATTTTGTTATATTTAGTTTTCATATATCAATATAAAAATAGTTTATTGTCATCTTACTTTTTTCAGGAAGATTATGAAAATGTCAAAGGATCAACGAGCTGATATCCGAAATATACTAGTAGGAATGTCCAAAAAAATGTACAAGGAGATGGTCAAAGAAATGGACATAATTTCATCACAGGAGGATCCATCTCAACAACAACGTGCTTCAAATGTATGAAATCCTTGAATTTTTCTATTAGGTACATAAAAATAAAAAATTTATCATTAAATATTAATTTTCAAGTATTTTCTTGCAGAAATGAAAACAAAATGGAACCCATTCAACACATAAAAAAGGATGACAAGGAAGAAAAGGGTCGATACCAATGTTTGTGAGTAAATTTTATGTCCTTATAAAAACTTAAGATTTCAGTTTTGTATATTTTAAGTTGTTTTACAACAGTCATCTTTGAATGTCTTCAAACAAGTGCTAACATACAAATAAGAGCCATCAGAAGAATTGATAGACATTGGGTTAAGTATGGGTTGTGAGGATATGTTGGCATATCAAAAATTAATTATGGAATTTGTGAGTATCTATGTTGTTTTACTTCTCTCATTTTATAATTAATGGAACAAAAAAAAAATTATATCAATTCTATGATTTATTATGGAGTATAAAACTTCCAAGAAACAAAGTATGGAAATGTGCCAACATAAGAGTTGTTGACAGAAGGAATGTGATTTGGTTTTGAAAGAATGTGTATCATTTAGGACTCAATTCTATCTATGGTACGTTATTTTTCAATTTACATTCATGTATATTATTTATTTCAATTTTCATTATTCTCAACAATGTAGATACACTCATTACACTTTAATTTTATTTTTGTAGATGGAACTTTAAGAAGAGGAAAACAATCNAACAAAAATAATGCATAAAATATCTCATTGTTGTTTAATTGATGGTGGGTCATGCCCTAATGTTATGTCAAATATTATCATGGAACAATTGGAACTTTCATGTACCAATGAAAAATAAAAGAGTATGTTGTCTTATAACAGTCAACAACATGCTACAATTGGAGAAATTAAATATGTAACATTGGTCTTGTGTGCACATCCAAAAATAAGAACCACTTGCAACATTCAAGTCATAGACATGTCAGCTAGCAATTATTCTATCATTCTAGGGAGAGACTGACAAGCATTAATTGGTGGGTACATTTATTTAGATGGATCACACATGTCCCTCCATAAAAATGGAAATAAAATTATTGTTCTCATGGAAAGGCGTATCTCTCTATATATTGAAATTATTCCACAACCTCATGTAAAGTACATTGAGGAAAACCTAGGTGTATATTCTATATTTTTGGAAGAAGATGATGATTCTATATTAAGCTCTTTAGAACCTAAAGACAAAATGTGGGACATGCACTTTGATGGTTCCTGTTCAAATGAGGGTAATGGTGTAGGTATTATATTGTAATCTCTTGTAGGAAATATTAAAAAAAAATCTTACTGATTAGAATTTGTTTGCACCAATAATATTGCGGAATTTGAAGCCTTGATCTTGGGAATTAAAAATGATTTTAACATTGGTTGTTATCATCTTACTGTGTTTTTGGATTCTGAATTGATTTTGAATCTATTTAGAGGAAACTATACTCCTTAAAACAAGTTAATGAAAAGATTTACACAAGCAATGTGGTATCTAATATCATTTTTTTTGTCTTTTAACATCACACACATCATGAGAGAATTGAATTTAGTGGATGATAGACTTGTTTTTTTTGTTGAAAATCCTTCAAGGAAGTTGATGCCTCAAAGAACAGATTTTACATTCATGTCTTTATACCATCCACATTTTCTGAATAATGTAGAATATTGGCAATAATTTCTTGATGATGAAAGCGTTATGATTTTTTTGCAGAATGAGCCTCCTAAAAAAAGGAAATTAAATATTTAGAAGACAATAAATTTCCTAAATGATTGACTCTCCTAGAGAGTTCATTATCCTCAAGTGATGTTGGTAATAAGAAAGATGTAGAAGAAGAGGAGTCAAAAAGAAAGATTGGTGATATTGTTTCACTAAATATTGGGACAAATGATAAGCCAAAGATTTTGAAAATTGGAGCCCAGTGTCCAGATGAAGAAAAACAAAGATTCATGGAGTTATTCTGTGAATTTAAAGATGTTTTTTTCTTGTTCATATGAGGATATTTATGGTTTTTATCCTAATGTCATACAAAATGTTATTCCTATCAAGGAAGAAGAAAATTCGGTTAGGCAGAAACAGAGATCTATCAATCGCTCCCTAGAAGAAACAATCAGAAAGGAAGTTGAGAAATTAATTAATGCTCACATTATTTTTCCTATTAAATATTTTGAGTGGGTGTCTAATCTTTTCCCAATACAAAAAAAGAATGGTGATATCAGACTATGTGTTGATCTTCGTGCTTTGAATAGGGAAAGTGTAAAAGACAATTTTCCTCTTTCGAACATGGAATTAATTTTGCAACAAGTGGAGGGATCACAAATGATGTCCCTTCTTGATGGTTTTTTAGGTTACAAATAGATCATATTCAAGAGGAAAGATAATTACAAAAACACATTTACTACTCATTGGGGCACCTTTGCATAGGAAAGAATTTGATCTAGTCTAATAAATGTAGGTGCTACTTTTCAGAGGGATATGCAAATATCCTTTGATGATCTTGTAGGTAAGAATATTCTAGTTTATCTCAATTATTTAACTATTTATTCTAGAAATTGACAAGATCATTTTGATCATCTTAGAAAAAACTTCGTAAGATGCATAAAGTTTGTAATGTCATTGAATCCTACAAACTCAATTTTTTGTGTCATTCGAGGTAAAATTCTTGGTCATATAGTTTATGATTCAAGAATTAGTATTGATCCTGAGAGGGTCACCAACATTCAAAATCTTCAAGATCCTACTCCAAGAAAGGAGATTCAATATTTCATGGGAAAAATTAATTTCATTAGAAAATTAATTCTTGTTTTTGCAAGAATGGTTAAACTAATTCATAATACACTTAAGAAAGATCAGTTGTTCGTATGGAATGATGATACCAAAAATTATTTAGTAGAAGTCAAGAAAGCTATTAGTTTTGCATTGGTTCTAGCAAAACCAAATTTTGTAAAGGATTTCATTATCTACAAAAATGCTACTGAAGAGGCGATATCTGCTATCCTTCTTCAAAAAGATGATCAAAATAATGACTAGCCTATAACTTACACGAGCCAAAGTTTATCTAATGATGAATTTAAATATACATTAATTGAAAAAAATACATTTTCTCTTGTAAAATCCATAGATAAATTTCACCATTATATCTTAGGTAAGCATACGTAGGTAAAACTCCATTTTCCTGTTGTCAAGCTTTTTCTTTCTCAAACTCATCTTTCAGGAAATATTGCACATTGGCTTTCCAAAATTCAAGAACATGATTTCACTATAACAACTTATCATACAATCAAGGGATGAGATCTAGCTTAACACTTGGCTCAAAATCATGATCCAGGTGTTACTTCTGGAAATGATGAAGATTCTTTGTCTGCACTTTTTCTTGTTAAAAATAAAAATATTGAGTTAGAAGAACAACCTTGGTATAAGGACATCATTTATTATTTGCAATTTCAAAAATGTCCTAACAATATTGAAAATTATCAATGCAGGAGGATTCGTCTGGAAGCCTCTAAGCATTTAACTTTGGGTACTTCAATTTTTCACATAATTGTTGATGGATTGTTGTTACGTTGTGTAGACGATACAAAAGCCCAAAATATTTTGAAGCAAATTCATGGATCAATATATTTAGGAATTCATATTGGTGATCATTTTTTCACAAGGGCCACTACTTTCAAAATTTTGAGAATCAGTTTTTACTGGCCTTCGATTTTTAAGGATTCTTATAAATTTACACATGCTTGTAATGAAAGCCAAAGATTTGCAGGTAGAGAAAAGTTTTTTCCCATGCCTTTACAACTAGTTCTTCCATATTTCCCTTTCTTAAAGTAGGCATTATATTTCATTGGTCCCATTAATCCTCCATCCTTTGTTGGACATACTTTTATCTTAACAACAACATATTACTTCACAAAGTAGAATGAATTTGTAACACTCAAGAATGCACATGATGTACATGTAATCACTTTCTTGGAATCTAATGTTTTCTTTGGTTTCGGTCTCTCAATAGAAATCATTTATGATAATGGACTAGATTTTATTTTCCCAAAATTTACCCAATTTCTAAATAAATTTGGGGTGAAGCATTTTCCTTCATCCACTTACTATCCAAAAGGAAATTGGCAGGTTGAGTCCACAAACAAGAATTTTATTAATATTATAAAGTAGATCATAACTTATAAACTCCATCAATGGCACACATGTATCATCTATGCACTTTGGGCAGACCAGACTACCACCAAAACCAGTACTTCCCATACCCCCTTCAAATTATTATACGGCGAGGAAATTGTTATGGCTATGGAACTTAAGTTGAATTCCCTTAGATTAGAATTGCAGGCTGAAGAATTGAATTCTACAGACAACCCTCAAGGGATAAATTCCTTGATGGCTCTTGAAGAACAAAGAAGCCATGATCTCGAAAATATCAAAAAGAGACAATGATATGTTAAAAGACATTTTGATAATAAATACAAATCAGATACTTTTGCAACTAATGAAAAAGTATTTCTTTGGGATTCTTCTCATGTAGACAGAGGTAAACTTTCCAAATTTCAAAAAACTTCGGCTGGGTCCTTATAAAATTGCCTCCATTATTGGTAATATTTCTTATTTATTGAAATGCTTAGATGGACGATTATTTTCTTATTCGACTATTAATTGTTCTCATCTAAAACACTATGTTGAACTTGGTTGATTTACTATTTTTAGTATTTCCTGTATATATTTCGTTTTACTTCTTGTACAATTTTGTTTCATTGTGTTTCTTTTTAGAATTGATTTTTTCTATTTGGTTATTTACTTTTTGAGTCAAACTAGATCAATTGAAGTTGTTGGTATGAATATTTTATTTGAATTTTTTTTCTTAATCTAGTATAAAACAATAGCAAAGTTGAATGAGTAAATTTTGGTCTGCAACACTACTTATGTTGTTTTTGTTGTACCTGTAGATGTCTTTCTTGAACTTCATGATTTCATATGTTCCATCTTACTTATTTCTCATGCTTCCCTCCATGAATCAATCATTTTGAGATCATATCAGGATTTTTTACAAAATATTTGAGAAAGAGAAGACACAAACAAAAAATTATCTTACTTCCAGACGACATCCAGTCAACGCTCCTCTTTCTCCTTTCTCTTTCCTCCCAAAGTCCTCGATTTGTTGATGTGTGTCTTCCTCAGATCGACGGCTCCTTTGGACATCTCTACTTCATGCTTTAGGCATTTTGGCTTCACCTCACCCATTTTCCTCCAAAGTACCTTTCTCCTGAACTACACAGATCTCTACCATGTGATATTTTGGATTTGCGGTCCAGATCTACTTCATGACTTCGCGAAAATTTCTCTTTGTACCTAGAAAATTCTTCGAATCTCTTCTCCCCGATTTTTTTTATCCGCTTCCATGTGTCCACCTTCAAATCAATGGCTAGGATATCTTCGTAGCTTCAAACTTCAACAATTTTCACTCCTTAACACCCCAAATCCTCTGATTCATGAAATTCTGAAGGAACTCAAGGCTAACCACCATGCAAATTCTCCGAGATCTAACGGTCTGGAATGATTCAACTTCTCTTGGGTGGATCCTGGTCATTTATCTTGCAAAACCTTAAAAGCTCCTCCTTCCTAAAGGATTTCTCCTGCTAACTCCTATGTACTTGTCCTTTCTTCGATATTTTCACTCCTTAAAGGATTTCTTCGACACTTGGTTGGATTTTTGGATCTATGCATGCCTTGCAACAGATATTCACACAAGACTTATCTTCTTTATAGGTTATTGTGCAAGACTTGCACTAGTGCCTTACACCTTTCTGCAAACAACTCTTAAATTGCTCCTCCTAAGCTCCTGAGTCAAGTATTATGTCGACTCACTCCTTGCGGATGATATGCACACTTTGCATATAAGTTCCACGTTTTCTCTCTTGAGCTCTGAGTCAAAATACTCTGTCAATTCACTCGTTGTGGGCATTGTGCACTCCTTGCATACAAGTTCTAAGTTATCTCTCCTAAGGTTCTGAGTCAAAACAGACTCTCTCAACGCACTCCTTGCAGACAATTATGCACTCCTTGCATAAGATCAAGGAAGAGAAACAATTGAAACTTATCTAATACTTCATAGATTCATACATTCAACATAAAATTCATGCATACATGAGAAAAAATGATAACAGAGAATTATAACTTAAAAAGAAAGCCTACCATTCATTCATATAGACACGACAACACCACACACTTTGGATCAATTATTTCTCTGTTATATTCATTTGAATGCTCATATAGATGGTTACAAATATGAGAAGATTCTTTCAACAATTTCTAACTAATTTGCAGCAGCCTCAATTGGGCATATAACACATACAGTTATACAAGAGAGCTCCAAAAGTTTTTCCCTCCGACTACCTTAAAGCTATCCTATCGAAATAAAATATTTCAACCACTTAGACTTTATTACATTAAATGTTCAAGATAGACAAATAAGAGTGAATGCTCCATATATGTACTACAATTAACTCTATTAAAGGAAATCCGATCTCCATCGATCTCACACGATCATTCATCCTCCAAATATTGAAGATTTGCTTTAATTACAATCTTTTTAAAATTCAAAATTATTTCAAAAGGTGCGCTAGGGAGCTAAGGTGTCTTCCATGTGCGCTCTTCTGACAATGATCTTACATCAGGAGTGAACTTATAGACATACTTTCCACTTACAATATAGAAATCAATCCAATGATTCCAAGAACCAGATTATCTAAACTACATGAAGCATTTCCAAAGCAATGGTCAATGAGATCTATCAGACTTGCAATAGCAAAAACATACAACAACAAAAAAGAATCATTCAAAAAGTAATATTCCTAAAAATTATTTTCTAGAATACACACACACACACACACACACACACAAAACATTCCTTTATTAATATCAATTTTGTTATATTTAGTTTTCATATATCAATATAAAAATAGTTTATTGTCATCTTACTTTTTTCAGGAAGATTATGAAAATGTCAAAGGATCAACGAGCTGATATCCGAAATATACTAGTAGGAATGTCCAAAAAAATGTACAAGGAGATGGTCAAAGAAATGGACATAATTTCATCACAGGAGGATCCATCTCAACAACAACGTGCTTCAAATGTATGAAATCCTTGAATTTTTCTATTAGGTACATAAAAATAAAAAATTTATCATTAAATATTAATTTTCAAGTATTTTCTTGCAGAAATGAAAACAAAATGGAACCCATTCAACACATAAAAAAGGATGACAAGGAAGAAAAGGGTCGATACCAATGTTTGTGAGTAAATTTTATGTCCTTATAAAAACTTAAGATTTCAGTTTTGTATATTTTAAGTTGTTTTACAACAGTCATCTTTGAATGTCTTCAAACAAGTGCTAACATACAAATAAGAGCCATCAGAAGAATTGATAGACATTGGGTTAAGTATGGGTTGTGAGGATATGTTGGCATATCAAAAATTAATTATGGAATTTGTGAGTATCTATGTTGTTTTACTTCTCTCATTTTATAATTAATGGAACAAAAAAAAAATTATATCAATTCTATGATTTATTATGGAGTATAAAACTTCCAAGAAACAAAGTATGGAAATGTGCCAACATAAGAGTTGTTGACAGAAGGAATGTGATTTGGTTTTGAAAGAATGTGTATCATTTAGGACTCAATTCTATCTATGGTACGTTATTTTTCAATTTACATTCATGTATATTATTTATTTCAATTTTCATTATTCTCAACAATGTAGATACACTCATTACACTTTAATTTTATTTTTGTAGATGGAACTTTAAGAAGAGGAAAACAATC
>JZKD02S0858409.1:9824-29803 GCA_000966675.3 Picea glauca
TTGATCCATCTTCATCTATGCATTCTCATCAAGGACAATACATATTATATTACATCAATCATCAATCAATCAATCCTTTGACATCAATCAATCACTTGACATCAATCAATAAAACTATTGGCATCAATGACAACATGATCCAACAAAAACTATACAATTGGACAAAAAATTGACATGCGTTGGATCACTAGAGGAAGTGTGTGCATAGTGTGAGGGCCAAAGAAGCCTGTAGAGCACACAATGCATGAATGTGTATTATAAAATCCATGCACTCTTGTGAATGACACATTTATGGTTCTTGTCAGCCCCTCAACCACTTATGGACCAGCTCCCAACTTGATTTGACCCTCAAATCTGAGCTGAATCCGCATGGGGGGCTGGTCAAGGACCAAAGGGTTCCCTAAAGGGCCCCTTGCTCACACCAAGAACTAGTTTAATAATGTCTTGTGTTGACACCAGGCCGAAGTGGAAAGAAGGATGATTGTGGGGAAAGAAAGTGTGCAGAAACTGAAGTAATAGCTCGAAGGTAACACAGCACGTGCGCATGCAAGAAAGCGTGCACAAGGAAAGCGACAGTTGGAAGAAGAACAACATGCGTGCATGGGAGGAAGACCTAACGTCGTTAGGGTTAGGGTTTTGGTAAATACATTTTAAATGTATAAATATCCCCATAGATATAAATATAGATACGTAGGTATCATATAGAGGTTCACCTTTTGTATTAGTTCGCTTTTGGTATTAGTTCGACTTTTGTATTGTTCCATCATAGAGATGTACGAGTTGATGCGTTATGTAATACTGGTACGAACCATTTTTTGTAATTTGTTGAGCTAAGGATAGGGGAGAGAAGGAATATTTGAGGATTATATCATAGGCTATGGAGCCTGTTGCGATCTAGTTCACCTCATATAGATATTACCCATTTTGAGGAAAATTGTAAGCACGCGGCACTGGAGATGCAGAACTACCATAATAAAAGAGCCAAGAGACAAATCTTTGTGGACATAGCACAGGAGAGGGTGAACCATGGTAATATCTATGTAATGTGATGAATGATGTATATATTTACTTTCTTTTAGCAGTTAATTGTTATGTTTAATGGACGAGTTAATACATTGTTATAGAATACGATTGTGTTGTTCAAGAAATAAACTGTGAAAGATAATTATGCACCTGTGAATAATAATAGATTTCAATCCCAATTCATAGTACATGGCTCTGAATAATAAACCCCTATCTCATAATCAATCCTAGGCTGTAAACACCTGAGTCTTGCAGCCACCCATTTAAAGCTATCTCAGGTGAGACTGCGCAGTGCATTATGTGTACTGTGTTGCCTTTTGGTCTACCAGGAGGGTCGATAGTTTTAGAGGCTTTGTTGGAAACCTGAAAGACATGAACCCTGGGTCAATAACTCATATGGTAAAGAAAGAAGGATAAGTAATTAAAACCAACAAATGGTTATGTTTCCATGTGAATATAACTAATAAAGGACTGAGGAGATGAGATAGATTGAGTGAGAAGAGAACGAAGAAAAGAAGAGAGCAATGAACCACTCAAAGGGAATGTTGAGACCTTTGAACCCCATGAAAATAGAAATCGAAGGTTGGTTGAGAACCAAGGAGATAGAGTTTGCACATAAAGACAATAGAAACCCTAGAATCACACCTCGTAATAGCTGGATAAATACATATTTACTTATTTACACGAAGTCTTTTTCTTTGATTTTCTGCATCTACTATAGAAGTGGATACTAAGGTTGAAGGATAACCATCTGATGAACCAGGTTCAAGATTTAGATTGGACCCCAATACAAATTGAGCAGTTACAGAAGTGAACAAAAAATTCACCTGCGCAGTAGACTTTTGGCTTGACATTATTGTGGCAGGTTTCATCACAGAGTTTGCAGTTGACACAGCGAAGTCATACAACGCAGCAGAGCAAGAATTTCTATGTGTACCTCGAGGAAGGTACATTTGATCCTTATATACTTCTATTAAGATATTTCTATATAATAAATGTGTAATGAAAATGGAATCAAATAGTTAAACTTCCCTGTGTGCATGGGGGAAGGGGGAGAAGCACTGACAGAGAGAGGATAAATGGAAGGAGGAAAGGATAAAGGAAAGAAGGAGGAGGAACCCTTGGACTCGATCATGATGGACGATGACCAGATTAAGTGGATCTTGGCATCAACGGGAAAGATGTGTAGTGGAGTACCCTACCAATATAAGGTGAATACCAAGAAGAGAGTCATAGCCGCGAGGGAGGGCTTGGCTAGCGATGAGGAAGAGGTAGAGGATCTTCGGGCTATGGAGAAGATTGAGGAAATCCTGTGCGCAACATACGAGAGGAAGATGAGAGGTCCAAGAATGGGAGGAGAAGGTAGCCATCTTATCCATCTTAATGTCAGTGTGGAACCCATAAACCCATGTGCAACTAATACACCAAAGACAACACCACCATTTAGACAACGGAAGTTCAAAGGAAGTCAGACAGCAGGAAGTACATCTACACATGGAGCGACAACTAGAGGAGCTAGTTCAGGAAGCACTAGTCAAGTATCTACCATGTGGAGGAGGTAGTAGTTCAGTATTCAGAATGGCAAGACATGATCCCACTATTAGATTACCAGAATTTTGAGGAGAAGAAGCAAAAGACCCTGAGAATCATTTGTTCATTTGTGCAAAGATTTGGGAAGCGAAACATATCACTAATGAAGAAACCAAACTCGTGCAACTAGTGATTACGCTAAGAGACCTCACATTAGACTGGTACATGAGTCTAGACACAAACAGTGCCCCTGGGATGACAAGGACATTGGCCGACATTAAGAAATTATTGATAAATGAGTTCCAGAAGTGGAGCTCAGAGGATCAATACATGAATGAGATGATCGAAATAAGACAGAAACTAGGAGAATCTGTATGGGAGATTGATCAGAGATTCAAGCGACTGAAGGGAATGCTAAAATACCTTATGACCGATATGCAACATCGGCACCTGTTTGTCAACTCACTACTACCACACTTAAAATATCCCTTATGAAAACAGAAGTTTCAGACGCAGGAAGAGGCTCTGCAAGCAACCTTGCAACTGGAAGAGAATCAGTACTAGTAGACGGACCCAACGATTGAAGAGCTGAAGGAGGATTTGAATAATCTCACATTTCAACTGAACCAGAATAAGAACAAGGACAAATGAGAAGTCGTTTAGTGCACCACATGCAGGACATAAGGACACCACAAGAATGAATGCCCAACATTCGCGCAATATATGGCACCAAGCATGCAAAATCCGTTACCACAGAGAGGATTATGGTCTGAAATATGAAAGAAATCGGGTCACGACCCTTATCACTACACGATGATACAGAAATACCAGACAGTTCCAAAGAGTTCATATTGCACCTTTTGTAAGTCAATGGGCCACGATGACAAAGATTGCAGAACTATGGAACTGATGCGGGAAATAACATCAGATGCATATGGAGTACAGGCCAAAATGATGACTGGGCAAGCAATGCCACAATTCAATCAAGCCCTATCCCCATACAACACTGCACAAAAATAGTATAATACTGTGTAACAACCCTACAATAACGTGTAGCCACAGTATAACCCGACACAGCCCTAGTACAATACCACGCAGCCACAGTATAACCCGACACAACCCTAGTACAATATCGCGCAGTACAATTAGGCACCACAATATAACATGCCGAGAGGTGATCAAGCGGGCTACAGAGGAAGAGGACGAGCCATAGGAGGTTTAGGACATTGTAGAGGACCAACCACATGTCACAATTGTCAGCAACTAGGACATTATGCACGGAAATGTCCACTCCCACCAACAACTTGTATGTATTGCCGTGCATCGTACCATGATACAGAGGAATGTCTGACACTATTAGTAAAAATTCAGGAAAAGAGGAACCAGAACAATTAGAATGTTCATTAGATTTCAGCCGAAGCAAGGGATGAAGGATGGCACATCAATATAGTTACTCATGGAGGAACAAAAATAGGAAATGACATAGTTCGACGGGAACCAGCACAGAACCAATGGGTAAATAAGAACACTAACCCCTAGAAGCAGTTAGACATGCAAAAGGAAAAGGAGATCTTTAAAGAAGCCCGAAAAGAATTTCAGAAGAAGGACATAGCGTCGACTACACAACAAAGCAAGGAAGCTCTAGAATATGAGATGTTGCCATTGCTGGACCATACCAATGAAATGCATCCCAAGGGACAAGTAAGTAAAATCAAAGGTTTTTCGCAATCATGTGTAAAATTATTAAGTGATCCTTCATCTGTGAAAATACTGCAAAATAGACTAGAGAAATGTAGTAGTGAGACGAAATAAAATCTAGAACCAAAGACCGTCAACCACCTATACACACGAAGAAGAACAAGTAGGGAATTTAGACTGAATGCTAACATTGGGGATTTCAACATGGGAGACATTATACTAGATCTAGGATCCGAAGTGAATGTATTACCAAAGAAGACATGTAAATCCATGGGAGAGCCAACACTGGGATACTCAAATGTCCAATTGAAACTAGAAAACCAGCATAGGGTCCTACCAATAGGAAGACTGAAAGGAGTGACAGTAGATCTTGATGGTGTGCACACTAAAGCAGACTTCGAAGTCATTTAAATAGTAGATGACACAACACCTTACCCAACATTTCTTGGTCTGGATTGGGCATTTGACAACCAGGCCATAATCAATTTGAAAACCTGAAAAATGACATTTGAATCCAGAGAATATAGGGTCATAGCACCACTAGATCCATCGGAAGGGGAGAGGTTTGTAGAACCCACTTGCCTAGACTTAGAGGAAATCGACCAATTGTACATAACAACTGCGTGTGATGAGGACTACGTAAACCCAACTGCAAATGGGGTACTCAGATGGTGGAGAATTACTTCATGCGCAACAGACTCAGACACCGGGTTAGAAAACTGGCAACGAAGGCTACATGAAGTATCCATGAGAATATGTGCATGAATAGACTGCGCAGTAAGGTGGGTAAGCACAACAATCAGAGAACCACCCAGCTTCCATGGACTAAATGATTTGGAAACATTCTTGACACAATACGAAGATGAAATGTTAGAGAATTAGAGACTATTAGCATTGGATTTAGCACTGAAGGCCACACCCGCAAGATGGTGGGGCGCACACAAGGAGACAATCACAGACTGGTATCAATGTAAGTGATTACTGAGCATAATATTTGGTGTAGAACAGAAATACAAAAAACAGCAGAAATACAAAGGACAAGGAACACCAACGAAACACTTGGCAAAGTGCAGACTGTTGTGGAATATGACACCACCGGATGAATGGCCTCATCACTTCATACATAATTTAGAGGGCATACCAGTGAACTGGTATCAGACTAGGAATTGTGCAAAGGAACTACAACATGGATGACATTGCAACAAAACTTTACAGTCAACTTCTCATTTGAGCATGAGAACCCCAACATAGAGGCAACCCTGAAACAGATAAGAGGATTCATATTCATTAAAGAACTAGAAATAGAACTTATCACATAAGAACAACAGCAGAATAAATAGACATTCAATTGTTGTCATGTTATAATGTATAGGAGGAAGCACCAGATGAATATGATCCATGCAATATTCAGATCGCAGAATTAGAAGGCGAAAGAGATGTGGAAGGACCACCCATAGAGTCAGAAGTCATTTCCGCGCCAATCAAGGTAAAGAAAGTTAACATCGGGACAGTTGAGCAGCCCAAAATGGCCAGCATTGGAGATTACTGGGATGACTAAACCGTAGAAAGCATCACTGAGTTGTTGCACGAATACAGTGACCTCTTTCCCACAACATTTACAGAGATGAAGGGTATAGTCGGAGAACTAGGAGAAATGAAGATACCACTCAGATCTGATGCGAGACCTATTAAACAATGACCATACAGACTGAACCCCATATATAAACAAAAAGTTAAAGATGAGATCAATAGGATGCTTGAAGTTGGCATCATCGAACCAGTCGAGGAGTCAAAATGGATAAGTCTGATGGTAGTACAAGACAAGAAACAAGGAAGAGGGATCAGGTTATGCATCGGCTTGAGGAAGTTGAACGATGCATGCCTACATGACCCATTCCCTACACCATTCATAGATGAAGTGCTAGAGAATTTGGGGGGACATGAAGCTTACTTATTCATTGATGGATTATCAGGCTACCATCATATTAAGATAGCATAGGAGGACAGACATAAGACCACGTTTGCAACGAAATGGGGATATTATCAGTACACAGTCATGTCATTTGGACTGAAGACTGCACCCACAATATTCTCTAGAGTGGTCATTGCAGCATTTAAGGAATTCATCCATCAGTTTCTTGAAGTATACCTAGATGATTGGACAATTTATAGTCTATTGAAAAACCATGTGCAAGTTTTACGACTAATGTTAGAGAGATGTAAACAATGCCAGATATCACTGAATATCAAGAAATGCATATTTGGAACACCATTTGGGATACTATTGGGACATATAGTATGCAAACAAGGCTTGTTAGTGGATCCGACAAATATTGCAGTCATTGTTAACTTGCCAGCACCAAAAATAGTCTGCCAGATAAGAGTAATGTTAGGACACACAGGATACTACAGGAAATTCATCAAAGGATATGCACAGATCATAGCACCAATGGAAAAAATGTTAGGAAAGGATACAAATTATCAATGGAACGACAAGTTCCAACATGATCTAGATACTTTGAAGGAAAAGATGGTTACCACACCGATATTAGTATTTCAACATTCCATGTGCATGTAGATGCATCAACGATAGCACTTGGATCTATCTTAGCGCAGCTAGGAGTGGGAGACTTGGATCACCCAATAGAATTTGCAAGCAAAAAGTTATCAAAATCCAAACAGAATTATAACATGACAGAAAGAGAAGGCCTCACCATGGTCTATGCACTACAGAAATTCAAACATTACCTATTGGGAAAACACTTTAATATGTTTACAAATCACACAGCCCTGAAATACCTAGTCAACAAGCCAGTTTTGGGGGGGAGAATCTGTCGATTTTTACTGTTATTTCAAGAATTTGACTTTGAGGTAATAGTTAAACCAGGAAAATTGAACACAAGACCTGGACACCTGTCAAGGATCACAAATGGAGAATAACCTATGAATTTAGAAGACAACTTTCTGGATGCATAGTTATTCTCAATACAAATTGTTGATGACTATTTCATAGATATCATCCAATACTTAAGCACAAGTACTACGCTGCAAGAATATACCACCACGTAGAAGAAGAACCTGGTAGTCCATGCATCCAACTATCAATTGATCACAAGACATCTATACAAGATGGGCACAAATAACATCTTACGAAGGTACGTGTTGGAGCACGAATGACCAAGAATTTTAGTAGAAGCCCACAAGGGAATGGCAGGAGGGCATTATGCAGGAAACGCTATCGCGTAGAAGGTATTACACGTAGGACTATGGTGGCTAACGATTCACAGAGACTCGAAAGAATGTTGCTAGAGATGCGATGTCTGTCAAAGGGTAGGCAAACCCAACAGAAGGGACGAGATGCCACTACGACCACAAGTAACATTACAGGCATTTGAAAAATGGGCAATAGACTTTGTGGGACCAATTAACCCACCAGCCAAAAGGACAGGGGAAAGATACATTATCACCGTGATAGAATACCTAACAACATGGGCAGAAGCCACACCAGTAAAAGATTGCAGTGCAGAGACAACTGCACACTTCTTGTTTGAACAAGTAATCACTAGATTTGGGTGCCCAAGAGTCTTGATGAGAGACCAAGCATGCACTTCATAAACAACACCATCCACACAATGAATGAAGAGTTTGAAGTTCATCACCAGAAGAGCACACCATATCATCCACAAGTAAATGGCACAGTAGAAGCCTTCAACAAAATTCTAGAGAAAGCACTAAAAAAGATTTGTAACGTCAACAAAGATGACTAGGACCTAAAAGTACCAACAGTGTTATGGGCATACAGGAATACATGCAAAAAATTGACAGGGCACACACCATTCAAAATAGTCTATGGCCAAGAAGCAGTAGTGCCATTAGAATGTTTAGTACCCAGCTTACGCATAATAGCTATCACACAAATGACAAAACGAGGCGCAGTACAGGAGAGACTGAATCAGTTATTGCCAATGCAGGAAGACAAAATCTTGGCAGGATTCCATCAACAAGTGTAGAAAGCAAGAGACAAATCTTGGCACAATTGACACATCAAGAAGAAAACATTCAGGGAAGGAGATCTAGTATTTCTCTATGACAACAAATCATTTCAGCACCCGGTAAAGCTTAGAATGCATTGGATAGGGCCACACAAAGTAAAATTTGTCACATATGGAGGATTTGTACAAATAATTCATTTAGCATGCACAAAACTCATAGGAATGATCAATGGGAGCCAGCTGAAACTTAACAAGTACAACTGACAACCCATGGCACAAAAAAAAAAAAAAAAATCAAGAAGAGAACAAAAAGGAAACGAGACTAAAAATCATGAAGCATGCCAAAAGCCACACGAAATTTGAAACATGAATACAGAAAAGGCAAGGACAATGTTCATATCAAAAGGGAAACAAGCGGGAAAAGGAAAGTCAGAAAAAGAAGTATGACAGGACAACACTAGGAGGAATTAAAGAACGACAAGGACCGATGGGACGTCACATTAAACACATCAAATGGAGATGGAAAAGAAAGTGTAATGGAAAGTACGAAATTGTTGCAGATGCATTAAACCCGTAGTTATGGTGCATTAAACACATAATGGAGGAAGTGTGCTCGACAAGCTTCATGACAAGCCCATACAACACGCGAGCACGGGAGCAACTAGACTATTCGCGAAAGGAGAACAGAGAGAGATTAATAGTGGCTAGAACGAATAGAGAAAGACCATAGAGTTCACTAAAGTTATTCAAACTCAGCAAACATTCAGAAGTCACCATGATGGCACCACCAAAGCCAGCAGAACCAGGTCAGATAGCCAGACTGACTAGGGTTCAAACTAGGTCACGAGGACTACTGGAAGAAAATGAACAACAGTGGTCAGAGATCGTCGACATCGACGAAATTCCATTCCCAGAGACGTTACCGTCAAACTCTACAATGATACTAGAAGAGATACAACAACCACACAAGAAGAGGCCATGAAAGAGGATATGTTAGTAGCGGTGCAAGAGCCTCAGAATGAGGAAGCAGAAACCCAAAAGGAAGTGCAACTAGAAAGCATCGAAGCAATCGTGGAAGTTAGCGGAATGACACGGAATTTGGAAGCAGTGGTGCAACCAGACAAGTGGAAAACACCCATGTTAGGTCAACTAGCAGAGGAGACCATTGGAAATACCTCGACTTGGACACAATGGATTATGGGGGATAAATCAAAAGATGTTGGAACTTCGAACCAGCCACCGCAGCAAGAAGACAGAGTACAGATACTGATCTCACCCCGCAAGAAACCTGCAGAAAAAATTGTTCTACCACACATACCAATTGGAGTATAGGTATAACCGAAGCTACTGGGTCACATCAGGAAGCTCAAGTATTTTGACCATGATGTATCAGACAAAACCAAGTTTCTGGAACTTGCACAAAGGGTCTTTATGTAGACCATAGGCGTAACTCGACTTGGAGAAATGATCAACCAACCACACTAGTGGGCAGCTGGGTTGGAGAGAACATGAATCTTAGGCTTGTTGAAGCTACCACATTTTGGTAGAGGCCAGTACATGACAACATGCATCAAGTAGTTGTTAGAATTCACACATGGAGGGGATATATGGTTGGACAAACCTGTCCCCATAACTATTGATCTTATTGCGCAGATAACAAGATTACCAATCCGGGGTATGGATCTCACGTTGATTTTGGATGATAAATCCAAGGAGAAAGCATTGGCAGAGGAAATGAAAAATATATATGGCATTGCCAAGGGAACGAGAGGCATCATGATCAAACAAATCAACAACATAGTTACACAATTGGGTGCAAGGATCTTAGCTTGCAATTTTCTAAGAAAATGTTGCAAAGACGAAGTACCAGCAGGAGTCATTGTAGTTGCAGCTCAGTGCGCAGAAGGAACCTTAATGAGTTGGGCACCATATTTATTGAACTTATTTCAAGAGGAATGAAAATATGCGTAGGACCTAGGCACAGAGTTCCATTACTCATGGCTGATACCCTAATAGCCTTCATGGGATGGCGAGAACCAGGGTTTGTAATTTGTTGTACTAGACCACAGCCAGCGGGAGAGAGATACCGATTACTGAGATTTGGGCTGCAGGATAGACATAAGAGGGAGAATGGAATCATATTTGAAGCATATCTATGGGACATATAGGAATCTGTCATCCAATCATGGAGAGTAACACCAAAGGTTTTCGTGCGATATGCAAACATCGCCAACTTCTGGGCCACACACCAAACAATGTGGATACAACCAAGGAAGGATCCAGATAAAAAGTGGCTACAGATGCGCTACTGCATCAAAAATGGTGATATTGACATGATCCCATCCATTACCCTGGAGGTACCGGAAAGAATAACAGAAGGAGAGGCAGCACAGGCGAAAACGCAGCCTCCAGAAATCCCAGTGGCCAAGAAACCAAGGACGAGCCAAAGCAAGCCGAATCAGGTAGATGAAGGGTCAAATAAAACAAGGACCCATAAGGGGAATAAAGAGACTACACAACCGACCAACGGACAGTAGAAACAGGCTGAGGGAGCACAAGAGACCACCCCAAATTCCATCACACAGGAACCAGGGGGAACTAAGAGACCAGTCGGGCAGGCAGGAGGCATGCACAAGAAATCAAAGGCACAACAAGCATTGCCAGACTATACGATCACAAAGAACGATGGGGAAATGATCGCCAGAATGGTCCAGGAGTGTCTCGCATAAGACTTCAATCATGTAGCACATCACAGGGATAACTGCAAAAAGAGATGGCATAAATGGGATAGTTCCTCAAGAAATTCAGGGAAGTACATATAGCAAGCAGCAGCAGAGGCATAGAGCCATCGACACTATATACCAAAGAAAGAGTGGAGGTAGAAGAACGATTGTTACCCATGATTTTGGTCATCATGATGATGTATTAATGATGGGGTACTCAAGCTCTTCATAAGAACTTTCTCTTGAGAAAAAGTTACTTTCATCTATTCCAGAAAAGTCATTTTTGAAGATTGTTCGCAGGATGCTAGTATATTTGTCTGTGAGAATGCATGATTCTCGCAGGCTGCCTTAAGCCAAGGTGCGAGAAGTTCACACTGTGTTGAACTGCTAGGGTGCGAACTCTTTCTAAAAAAAGGAAAAAGATGAATTCTCGATGCTTCTAGAAGGGAATCTTCTAGAAGGATGAGATGGCATTCAAATGGTTATCCTAGTACTGGATTCCCAGATATTTTGGGATCATTCTTATCCAAGTAACTAATTCATTCTCTCCTATATATTGAGGGAATTCTCATGGAAAAGGTTAAGCAAGGTTAAGCAGTATTCATTGAAGAATTAGTGAAAGAATTGTGTGAAGGACTGAAGCTATAGCAACTTGAAGACTCCAGCAAGTTTATCAAAAGGGGTTAATCTTCTTCATACAAGTGAGCAAGTGTGTGTGTCGGAGCCAAGGGCCATCGAAATGAAGTTTGCGACATCAAGGCTCAGGTTGTAATCTTTACTTTCAATTAATATGATACAATAATATGTCCCTTTCCCATAAAGCTATTTCCACTTTATTGTATAATTCCTTGATCATATACATAGATTGACTGTTGAATAGATTGTGCTTTCTTCACTTTGGTTGGTTTGTGTTGTCTTGGTCTTGGCTGCACGAGAGAACTGGAGAGAAGCGGGAGAAACAAAGACCATAGGAAGCGATAATAAGGTATGTTACTTGTTCTTGCCTCCTAGTTAATTCAATAGTCAAAATCTAGGGAAAGAGACATGTTTTGTCTTGCTTTGTTCTAGATCCAGGTGGATCTAGGGAGATCGGTTAGTGTCCGCACCTACGGATTTATCCAATAACAAAATTGGCGAATCCACTGGGGAGAGTCCCATTTTCTTTGTGGATTTTGATATTTTTCTGTGGCCATTTTCTCTGGTTTCACGTTTCTCCTGTCTTATCAATCTCTGAGTCTTCAGGATATCCTATTTGACCCTCTGGGTCCAGAGGCATTTTTAAATTTTGATTCATTTTTCAAATTTTTTATTATGTTCAGGAATTATCACACTATACTTCATTGTAGCCTACGAGAATAGGTGGAGTTCGCACTCTGCCTTTAGGTTTCAGTGCAAGGTTCTCGCACCCTGCTCAAGGGTCACCTGCAAGAATCAGTGATTCTCGCACTATGTAATATTGCCTGCCTGCGAACACCATTTTTCAAAAGTTTGGATTTGAGTTTTGGTATTTCCAACTGCCCAGATCAGTTTGATTGCCTCTTATGAGTTTCTTGGACCACTGATTGATATCTTTCTTATCTTTGTTTGCGTGCATGAACAGCCTTAGGGGTCCAAGGATTTTCTTTTCATTTGTGTCTTGACTTTCGTTTCTTGACTTTTCTTGGCAAAACCATTCTCTCTAACTTCAGAATCTGAGTGTGTTTGATTAGTTAAGAGCTAGTGATTGTTTGAAAGTTGAGTGCTTGGTTTTTTCTCATTTGCTTATTGGTTTGAAAGATCATTTTCTTTTGCATTTGAAAAGACTACTTTGGTTTTCTCTTTATTTTTGCTTTCATTGAAAGAGTGGATTGGGTGTTTATAATTGCTTGATCATTTGGTTTTCTGTACTCTCGCTATCATAGTGTATGTCCTTTTGGAAAAGTGAACAAAAAGTTTTTCTTTCAAAAAATTCTTTTCGTTTTAGAAACAATTGAAAATCAAATTATTGATATTGTTGAAGTATTTGAAAAAGACACAATAGAGAGTTGTCATTTGATAAGTGATTTTTTGCATTTGCATTTCAAAGGAAATTTTGCATTGTAGTTCTGGGTTGATCTAGAAAACTTTCTCTCTCTCCCATACATAGGATTCATTGAACGAAAAGTGATATATTTCATTCTCATCCTTGCATTGTTGGGTCAGAGTCATACAACATAAGTTTCATTTACATTACCTTTGAGTAAACAACAGCTCTTAATAACACTGCATAATCATAAAATTAATCTAGTAACTCTTTTCTAGGGCTCTATTACACCAACATTTAGTTAGGCTAGCGCTTTGGAGTAGGAAGAGAGATACACTCTCCAAAAGAACAAAACACACAATAGCATCTTGTGTTAGGGAGGGTTAAATTCCATTTGCAACATCTTGTCTTGGGAAGCCCTTCTCACACAAGGGTCAAACACTAGGTCACATTGATATTTGTTGATATCAGTGTAGAGATTTTATGTATTACGGGGATCATTCGGAGGTATACCCACAATGATGAGTGGAAGCCTTTTGAGTTGATTGTGGGCTAGATACCCTACCCTTGCGTGTGGATCGGACTGTCGACTATTCCCCCAGGCTTTATTGTTGTTGGTGGTGACCTTAGTGGCCTATCTTTCTAGGTTCTTACCCAAGGTGACTGTGGAGGGGAAATTCTTCACGGTACCTGGAATTGACGTTGTCCAAACTCACTCGGGATCCTTGGAGGGTATACCCACGATTATGTGTGGGAGCTTGCACCAGGGTGTAAGTCCGTTAAGCAGGTCATCAACGTAACTTTTCCACCCTAGCCCAGCTCCTTCTCGTCTCGTTATTGTGACGTTGGATTTCATCACCAACTAGTGGCTTCGAAATTAGAAGGTCATGTTTGTTTGGTGTTGCTTCCTAGATTTTGTTTACTAGCACGTGTTGTTTGTTTCTCGAAGTTGACCATAGGATTTTCTTCACGAAGTTTGTCACTCATTTACAATAGCTCCTCCACGTCATTCACATAGAATGCAGGGTTTATCTCCAGAGCATCTGGATGGTTCTCAACCCTTGCCTACAGGTACACCTGAGAGTTCTCCTCGACAGAGTGAAGCCACAGTCGTCACCACACCACAAGTGGAACGAACTGACTCTCTAGAACCTTTCTGAATTACCAATACTTGAGAGGAATTTCGACTTCACCCTGGTTCTGAGTGACCATTTATGCGACTGAATTCTTCCAGAGAATTAGTTGTTACATCTTCTGGATCACCCGTTGGGCCTTTTCCCAGCATAAAAGGCCAAGATCCTTTTTGGTCTACAGGTGTTTTTCGATGAGACCTTTTTGGTCCAGGTTCCCCTGTGATTTCTGAGATTAATCCACCTATGATTTCTGAAATCTCTACCCTAGAGACAATACTGTTGACTATTGCTTATCACTTTACTGTCCCTGCCGAAATGGCTCATCTTGTAACTACTATGAGTGTTCCAACCGGGTTCACTGTGGCTGGTCTTGCTCCTATAAACACCTAGCGAACACCCAATGTCACTCCAACACTACCACCTGGATACCGTGCGTTGAATGCTTCTATTCCAACACCTCCGCAAACCCCATCCGGTTCTCCAGGTGGTCCTTCTTTTCCTGGGCACCCTATTCCCAGTTTTATTTTGACACTCCCTCAATTTCCTTCTGGCAATCCTAATCCTAGTGGCACTATCCTGTCCATTACACCAAATTTGCAGATTCCCATTGGTGGACAAGGTGGTACGATTCAATTTCCCCTTACCAGACACATTCCAATTACTACACAACCTTCAATTGAGACACAACTTCCGGTTGGAACTCCACCTACGATAGGGGGACCAACCCCACCTTTTGGACAAAATATACCTCCCTCTTTGGCCCAGTATTGGAATCAGATGATACAAAATCCTCCTCAAATGACTGGGGGGAAGCAGTCGCCTTTCCCTACTATAGGCCAACCATATCCAGGTATACCCAATCCTATTTGGGGTACGAATGCTCAAACTCATGTCCCCGCTCAAGGTTACAATCCCTCAAGCTACTATCCTCTCCAACCACCACCGAATCTGTTTGGGTCTTCCCCTTATGCGCAGACTGCTTATGGTCCTACTGGTTTGTCGACAGGGCTTCCACCCCAAAGCCACCAATACCCGCAGGTGAATTGACAATTACCTTTTCTTGCTACCTTGGATTTGTTGGATTTTTCTAGGATTCTAAATGATCCTATTCATCACTCTCCCCAATGGCCTACTATTCCAGCCAAGCTTCCATTAGACATTCCTAAATTCGACGGAAAAGTGGGAGAGGACCCGAAAAATCACGTTATGACTTTTCACCTATGGTGTTCATCCAACTCGTTGATGGATGACTCTATTCGTTTACGTCTTTTTCAACGAACCCTTACTGGTTCTACTACGAAGTGGTATATCGAATTGCCACGAGGTTTCTTCTCTGATTTCAACACCCTAGCTATGGATTTCCTTACACATTACCAGTTACTGATCCGTTATGATACCGAGACTGAGATTTTGACTTCCTTCAAACAGACTAAAGGCACTCATATATCGGATCATATCCATGAGTGGCAAAGGAGGCGTCGTCTCATTAAACTTGAGCTCCCCGATCAGTTATTGGCAGAATGGTTTACAAAATCATTTGTGAACGAAATTGGTAAGGACATTGCCATGGGTGGCGTTGTCACGGAAGAGTAGGCTATAAGTTGTGCTCAATATCTTGATCTCGTTTATTCACAAACAGGAACTCTTTATGATTTACTACCTGATTTACCTCGTCCTAATGCTTCCAGCACTTCAACTACTCTAGCTGCCTTGCATGCGGCTGATGGTGTGATTGGTACTGCTCAAACTCAATAACATTTCATTTCAAGCACAAACCCTAAATCTTCTTCTTCTAATGTTCAACATGCTCCATCTCCTGCCACTCCCACTGGCAAAACTTCTAAGGTAAATGTTGTCCAATCTACCCCAACTGGTAAAAACAAAAATAAAAAGGGGATAATACTCAAGCAGAGCAACTTAAAACTACTCTTGTTGAGGACCGAGATAAGCGCAAACCCTGATACCCTTGCCTTATCTATGGTGATGATCACTACATGAAGGATTTTCCACGACGTGCCGAGGTCACTAAGTTCCTTCAGGGAACTCCAAAACCACCTGCACCAGTTGTCTTGTCCCAACCCTTCCCATCTCAGCAACAGGCTTAGTTGGTCATTCACGACTAACCCTCCTCTTCTATGACATCATATGTTTTGATGTGTACTGGTGATTCTAAGCAGAACAACGTTTCCCTTACAACTCGAGCCAAAGATTATTCTCCATCTAAGGAGAAGGTTGATGATTTACCTTCTGCTTTGGTACAACCCTCTCCAGCGACTCCACCAACCAATGGTCCTCTTCATCTCGAACGACCAAGCCTTGACACAATTCTGCGACCCCCCCTTAAGGGTGTCATATGGAAATCGACTTTCAATCCTCCTGCTCGTGCAACCCAGAACTACAACATTGTTGAAGATCTGGCCCAGGCACCTTTAGCGATGTCAACCATTAAAGTCCTTCAGTCTTGTCCTGCACAATGGAAGGCCCTGTTGAAAGCTATAGGTGGAATTGACCCAACATATACGAATTTAATAGTCTTTGACTTGGACAATCACATTCCAAGGTTACCCGCTCAACTAGCATTTCAGATACAAGTTGTTGTCTCTGACAAGAACATTTGTCGAACTGTTATCGACGAGGGTGCCTCGACATGTGTCATGTATTTTGCTTGTTGGAAAGCCATTGGCTCTCCTTCTTTGAATGAATCACAAAACATTCTTAAAGCCTTCAATGGCACTGGTTTTAAGCCCTACGGTGTTCTTCCTTCGTTGCCCATCACTTTAGAAGGTAAGACGGTCCAAGTCAAAGTGGAAGTCTTTGACGCTCCTCTCGATTATAATCTTTTACTTGGTCGTAGTTGGATCGATTCCATGCGCGTTGTTGTGTCAACACTTTTCCGTGTAGTGTGTTTCCCTCATCAAGGAAAGGTTGTTACCATTGACCAACTCGCCTTCTTCAATTCTGATACTCGTACTGGCAACATACCGTTTATTGCTAAAACCCCACCAGGTTATGAGAATGTCGGTGTAGGCCTTTTAAAGGAATCCTTGTTAATGGGTACTTTCCCCATTCCACCACCCAATGTTCCACACTCGTCTGTTTCTTCTATCAACATGATCTCCACCTTACCTCACGAACTTCCTACGTCTTCTGACCCTTGGATTGTCCCTGACCCTGGAGATCATGTTCGTTTCGGCGACGTAATTCCATTAAGTCCGGTTGAGTCTATCTATCAGGCCATTCAATCGACAACATCTTCTACTCTCTTGATGAGTTGTCTCCCGATCCTTTTCATGTTATTTTTCCCACTGACGAGATGATCATGTCCATCATGGAAGACACCCCATGGGATGATGGGCATCATCATTCCATCCTCTTTCTGGAACAACACACTCTTGAGAACTACCAACGGATTTCAACTCCGTCAACCGTTGTTGTCATCTCGACGGTTCCTGCGACTACACACGATGTGTTTGCTGAAGGGAACTTAAGTAATATCTCGCCCACGATTCCCATTGACATATCCATCAAACCTGGAATCGTCGAAAATTTCCATATTGGATCTTCATGTTCCCCTAACGAAATAGTCACCTATACATCCCTGTTTAAAGATTTTCGTGACATATTCGCCTGGAGCTATGAAGAAATGCTAGGTATCGACCCTGCAATTGTTGTACATGAGATAAAGACATACCCCAGTGCTAAACCCATCTGACAACGCCTTCATCCAGTTCACCCACGTAAAGCGGCTGCTATCAAGCTCAAAGTTGAAAACTTCTGAAAGCCGGCTTTATTTATCTGGTGGCTCTTACAGAATGGGTTTCCAATCCTGTCCCAATTGACAAGAAAGGTGGCATTATTCGTTTATGTGTTGATTATAGGGATATTAACAAAGCTTATCCCAAGGACAACTTTCCTACCCCCTTTTTCGATCAGATTGTCGATGACTGCGCCAGAAGTGAAATCTTCTCCCTCATGGATGGTTTCTCCGGCTATAATCAAATTAACATTGCTCCTGAGGATCAACATAAGACTGCTTTTATTTGTCCTTGGGGTAATTTTGCCTATAGGAAACTTCCTTTCGGTCTTAAGAACACGGGCGCAACGTTTCAACGTGCTATGTCTTATGCTTTTCATGATATCAAGCATATTGTTCAGCCCTATTTGGACGATTTACCCACTCATTCTATGCGCAGAGTTGATCACCCTACCCACCTCCGAGCCATTTTCATTCACTGTCGGTTCTATCGTATACGTTTAAATCCTCATAAATGCATTTTTTGCGTAGAATACGGCCATCTTCTAGGTTTTATTGTTTCGCGTCAAGGGATCTGGTTGTATCCTATTAAGGTTGAGGTGATTCTTAATCTCCCTCCTCCTTCTACACTGCGCTAGTTGCAAAGTTTGCAGGGGAAAGAAAAATTTATTCGTCATTTTATCCCTAATTACGCCGAGATCACTCGTGGTTTTACACGACTACTAAAGAAAGATTCAAAGTTCATCTGGGATACCATTGCCACTAATTCTTTTGAAGCTTTGAAGTTGTCCCTCACACGAGCTCCGCTTCTCTTTCCTCCCGATTACAGTCGCGATTATTTCCTTTATCTTCCTGCCTCGGAGTACACTATTGGCATGGTTCTCGTCTAAGAGGATGATGCGCACGATGAACATGTTATTTATTACTTGAGCCGAAGTCTCACACCCACTGAAATCAAGTATCAACATGTCGAAAAATTGGCCTTGGCTGTCGTTCAAGCCGTCGAATGCTTTCAGCATTATATCCTCTCACGTAAGACTACGATGATTTCTCATTGCAACCCTATGCAACATATTTTGACACGTCAATTGCTAGGGGGCAAATACTCCAAATGGATTGTCATACTCCAGGATTTTTACTTGGAATTCGATCGCGCCAAGTCTAAGAAGTCCTTAGTTTTTGCTGAGTTGATATGCGATTTTTCTCATTCTGCAACGAAAAATGTAGCAGTTGATTCATTACCTGATTAATCTCTTTTCCTTATTAGCACTGACAATATTTGGTATGGGGATATCATTATATATCTCCAAACCCATACTTTCTGGCCTACTTTGTCTAGTACTGAACGATGTCACATACGCTATCAAGATCGTCATACATTATCCTCGGGGATACTCTTTATCGTCGGGGAATTGACTCTATTTTTTGACATTGTCTAATGTTCGATGAAGCCAAGAAAGCTCTGAATGACTTCCATTTCGGAGCATGTGGTGGTCATATGTCTAGGTATGCTACTTCCCAAAAGATCTTACACGCAGGTTATTTTTGGCCTTCTTTGTTTAACGACTGCATTACTGTCGTTCAGAATTGCCATGCCTGCCAGACCTACAATAAGAAAATTTGGTCACATCCTGCTCCTCTTCATCCTGTGGTCTCAGTTGGTCCTTTTGCGAAATGGGGCATCGATTTCCTGACATATCACCCTCACTCATTCGGGGGGCATGGTTACATCATTATAGTCGTTGATTACTTTACGAAATGGGCCGAGGCGATGCCGACATTCGACAATACTGGAAAGACCACAGTTTTGTTTCTTTTTAATCACGTCATAGCTCGTTTTGGTGTTCCCCAAGATATCGTCACTGATCACGGTAGTCACTTTAGGAATTTCATGATGTATGAACTTACAAAAAATTTGGGTCTTCGTCATGATAACTCAACACCCTATTATCCACAAGATAATGGCCAGGTTGAAGCAATAAACAAAGTTCTCATAACTATGCTTCGATGGATGATAGGAATTCATAAAACAAGTTGGCACACAATGTTGTTTTCGGCATTGTGGGCATACCGGACATCTGTCAAGTCCGCTACTGGGTTTACGCCTTTTCGGTTAGTCTATGG
>JZKD02S0858409.1:45369-81352 GCA_000966675.3 Picea glauca
TCCCATCAACACCAAGAGGGTCTGATAAGTGGTATTGGGAGGGACACTTGTCACCTCCTCGTGAAATCGGACCCCCCCTCCCAATACCACTTACCACCTTGGGGGGGTCCGATATATTGCTTACCTCTCCAAAACCGCCCTCCCCAAAAAACTCAAAACCGTCATTTTTCCCCGTTCAACACGTCGACTTCTAAAGCAGATTTTGGGTAAATGGAAATGGATTTTTAAAAACCGAGAGAGGTATTTGTTCATAATGGGCTGAATAACAAAAAATCTTTCATATTTTTCATGGGTGCCACCAGTTGGGAGAATCGAAGCCATATTTCAGCCTCATTTTTCGGATTTTTGGTTTTTTTGTTTCAGTCCTGATTTTGCGGCAGCTATTTCAGCGATCTGGAAATGAAATTGGAGACACCGAAGGAGGTTTTTGTCTAGAACATGCCCATATAAAATAACCTCCTACAGTTTTTGCACAGGTGTCACCGTTGAGGAGAAACAAATGTCTGAGTGGACCACATTTTTGCAGCAGTTCCACCCATCTTTCATGGCGGACAGTTCCAGATTTTGGGGATTTGTTGCGATTTTTTGTTGAGGTGGTTGAATCCGACTTCCTGAGCTTGAGGGGTGATCTCTCCTATTTATTCATGTAATTTTAATGTAAAAAGGGTTGATTCTTTCACCCAGAAAAGTTATTCTCTGTAATATTTTTCAGATTCACCAGCAATAAAAGGGACTTTTTCATAGGATTCCTACGTGTTGACGATTGGTAAATTCTTATTTCTTCGTTGAATATGATTCTACTCAGTCATCATTATGTTTTATTTCTTTGATTTTTAAAAGGAGGATTAGCACAGAATTTATCTCTGATACTCTGTGTCGAGCTTTTAAAAATCTTAATGTTTTCTTCCGATATTACAATGATGAAATTATTAAATGCTTTGTTATTGTGGTTGATCATCTCCTCTTCTTTTGTTGTACACCACTTTAATTTAAAAGGATCCAACATTTTCATTAACTTGCCCTGTGGAAATACCTTATAGATCTGCGTTTTATTTCAAACTTGTCACAGACCCCATAGCCCAATGGGATTCTAAAGCAGTCCTTTAGCCAAACACCTCAAATCATAAAAAAAAAACCATGTTCTGCATAGCTAGCCTAAGATCCATACACAAACAAATTTATATTAGACAAAGATATCCCTCTCTGAGTCTTGGAGGGCTAGATCCAAGACTCAAAGTGGTTTTGATGTTACCTCTGTGACTACCTCCACAACCTTGGGAAAATTATAGAGTGCTAACATGATGAATACCCAAAAGGAGATACATCTTTCCCCACCACAAATTGGACAATATCAAAACCATGGAAATCTAGCGGATCGCAATATCATCCTCACTAGCGAAAAAGAAATTCTTCTGCAAGCACGCAGTCGTCAATACAATACACCCTTTGAATCTAATCCTACCACTTCGAAAGAAGTTCTAGACACAACTGGACAACCCTTGATGATTTCACGCCCTAACACTAAACCCCCCATTCGTATTCCTTGCATCCTGTTATGGCGGAATGTCAACAACCCTCAAGCTCGGGTAGCACACAATTACAGTCTGGTCGATGACTTGGCATAGTCACCTGCAACCATGTCAGTATTGGAGGTCCTCCAAACCTGTCCAACTCAACGAAAATCCTTTCTTTTCACCTTGGGGGAAGTCGAGCCCACTAATACTAGACTCATCACATTTGACCTAGATTGTGGGGATACTTGTCTCCCCACTTTGGTAGCTTTCCAGATACCAGTCAAGATTCAGAACATCATTGTTCATCAATATATCATTGATGAAGGTGCATCTACAGGCATCATGTCTAAAATTGTATAGAAAAAACTTGGCTCCCCTGAGCTAATACCATCCACCATCACTTTAATAGCTTATGATGGTCGACCATCCTCCCCTGAAGCAATATTTCAAAATGCCCCTATTGAACTCCGGGAAAAAACCATCCTTATCGACATTGAGGTTATCGATGCCCTACTTGATTAAAACATCTTGTTTGGATGCAACTACATGTATTCTATGAAGGTAGTGGCCTCTTCTATGTTTCGAATGGTGATGTTCCCCCACAATGGGAAAATCATCACCATCGACCAAGTTTCACATTACAAGCATAACCACTCCTCCAACATCGATAACATCTTACCTCTTGTCCACACTAGTTCTGACGCATATCCGCTCATGGATATGGGCCCTAGAATTTTCAAGGACCCATCTCTGCTGAGGGCATACCAGGGAGCACCACCTCTCATACACAACTTAGCACAAGTGTGTGTCGTATCTTCCGAAGGAACTGAAACTGGATATACCACTCCTCCCATCGAGGCTTTCCCACCCCTCGACGTCCCACCAATTGAAGAAATTAAACCTTAGGAATTACCTGAGAACCCTATGACACCACTTATTCCTAATTTCACCCTTCCCCAGGGTCAAATCCCAGTTTGGGAAACAATCCCCCAAGCCATTACTCAAATTCCCTTCTTCTAGCCTCCACCGGGAGTACAATATTTTTAGGTAGCTGCAATGCTTACTCTTTTCAACATGGTTCTCACCATTCTGGTATGGTATCTACACCCACCCACGATGGTTCCTCAACCATCCCTCCCTCCCCAATCAAAGGGAATCCCGGTGTAGATTCTCGTAATAACTATGGCCACACCACCCTCGCCCCCAATCGCCAGCACCACCGCTATGGTTGGGGGAAGACAGAAGAAGAAAGAGCCCACAACTCCACTTCCTCCCCGAGTTCAATCTCCTTGCAAACTATGAGAAAGAGAGGGACACCCCACTAATTGATGTCCCTCTCTTCTTGAGTTATGCAATTTGATCCAACTCCCTCAAGCAACCACATCGCTCGTCACTTCACCAAGCACACCTAGTACTCCCACAACATCCCCTACTACAGGCAGTAAAGGGATTTGAACCAAATCCGTGTGTGCCATATGTTCATAATATAGCCACTATACCCATCATTGCCCAACTCTACCTCAATTTCGACAGAGATTGATGGAAGTACACCAAACCTTTCAGCAAGAGCCCTCTCCACCACCAACTTCGGGTACCCACATCACTAACATCCATTATGTCTTGACCTCAGTCCCTGAACAGATGACATACCCTTGCTCTCTTTGTGACTCACTTGCCCATTTCACATACCAATGTCCTTTGATCATTGAATATAAGAATTATCAAATAACCCTTATTCAAAATCCTCCGGCCACCTCACCTCCTGTGATACAAGTGATCCCCCCTATCCCTTCTCCATATACTATTCACATCACCTCACCTGCAACTGAGTCACTTCCCATGCCTCCATGGTTCATGGATAGAGTGTCTAAGGATCTTCCCCTAAATCCTCCCAATTATCTGGTTCATTTCCCCCAGAAAATCTTACCCTCGACCACAATTTATAACTCACAATGTTTGGACATTTGGTTTAAGTCAAGCACCCCATCACACCATAGTTGGTATACCCCCTCTACTATTTCACCACTGGAAGACAATAACATGGTGACAGTCACCAATGTTACCTCCCTGGATCACCTATAGTCTCGCATTTTTCACTACTACGAATATATCCTGGAGGAACTCACTACCCCTGATTGCCCATGGAATGCGCTCCATCACAGAGCACTTTTTCTCTCACAGGAAGCCTTTGACCTTCCTAATCAAGCCTCTATATGTGCAATCGAAACTAAGGATTTTATTTCGTCAAGGCATATAGATTGGTTCAATAACCCTATCCATGCCCCCGATAATTTTGAAGAAGGCAACATGGCCAACATTTCCCCCACTATCAAAATCGACATTTCCATCAAGAATCATATAGGAAATCACCATTGGTGTCACATGCTCCCCTGAGGAACTAGTAGCTTACAAAGCTCTCTTTCAGGAATATCGGGATATGTTTTCCTAGTGATATACAGAGATTCCCGGCCTTGATCGTTCTATCGTCAAACATCACATCAACACATGGCCCGATGTCACCCCAGTACATCAAAAGCAACGCCCACTTCACGCATCCAAATTCGCTACTATCAAAGCCAAAATTGACAAGCTACGCGTTGTCGGGTTCATATACCCCATCAAGTACACTTCATGGGTCTCCAACCTCATCCTCGTTAACAAAAAATAGGGCATTATTCATGTCTACACCGACTTTCGCGATCTCAACCATGCTTGTCCCAAGGACAGCTTCCCCACTCCTTGCATCAACCAAATTATCGATGATTGTGCCGACCATGAGGCCTTGTCCTTCATGGATGGCTTCTTCGGCTACAATCAAATCCAAATCCATCTAGAAGATCAATATAAAACCTCATTTACCACCTCATGGGGTACTTTTTCTTATCGTGTCATGCCTTTTGGACTAAAAAACGCAGGTGCTATGTTCCAACGGGTCGTGACTTATGTTTTCCATGATCTTTCTCGCATCATCCTCGCTTACTTATATGACCTCACCGCTCGATCCAAGAAATGAACTTATCATTTAGATGACTTATGAGTTGTCTTTCAATGATGTCGCCAATACATATCCACTTGAACCCCCTCAACTGTGTATTTTGCATCACTGTTGGGCACCTCCTTGGGTTCATCGTCTCCCAAAATGGCATAATAGTGGACCCCCTCAAGGTCCAAGCTATCACAGAAATTCCACCACCTAGGAATTTGCACCAACTGCAGAGCCTACAAGGAAAAGCCAACTTTTTACGATGCTTTGTCCCAGATTACGCCACTCGCACGCATGGTTTCCTTTGCTTACTACGTCATGATATCTCATTTCGATGGGATGAACATGCCCAAACCGATTTTGATGATTTAAAAGCAATGTTATCTAATGCCCCTTTTATTAGTCCTCCTAACTATGATCATGATTACATTCTCTACTTGTCAACCTCCGCCATCTTAGTATCAGGAGTTCTCATCCAACTAGGGGATGATGGTCGTGAGCATGTTATTTACTACATCAGTAAAAACCTTTCAGGACCACCCCTGAAGTACAATCATGAGGAGAAACTCACCCTCGCAGTTTTTCTCGTAGTCCAAAAACTACATTATTATACCTTTCTTCACACTACCAAAGTCGTGGTAGATTCCAACCCCATGTAGTACTTGCTTAGTCGACGGTAGATTAATGGAAAATTTTCCCGATGGGTCGTCATCCTTCAGGAATATGACCTAGAGTTCTCAACTCCAAAAAGCAAGAAAGTACTTTTTCTTGTCGAACTCATCACGATGTTTCCCTCAGAAACCAAAGATTCACCCATCAATATGGATTTTCCCGATGAACACCTCTTCTACATCCCCTCGAATGACCCTTGGTATGGAGACCTTCTTGTATACCTTTGGACACATAAGTTTGGGTCTCATATCTCTCGAGACAATCGTCGGTGCATTCGTCATTAGGCCCCTCGGTACATCCTCATTAGTGACGTTTTATACCGACGAGGGGTTGACACCATACTCCATAAATGTTTGACCATCGACGAAGCAGACAGAGTCTTGAATGATTTCCATAGCAATTTTTGCGACATCCACCTCTCAGGTATGTCCACCACCCAAAAAATCATTCGAGCAGGATACTTCTGGCCCACATTGTTTCATGACTGCATCCACGCCATCAAGCGATGTGACAAATGCCAGCTTTATGCAAACAAATCACGAGCACCACCCTCTCTTCTACATCCAGTCATCACCGCCGACCCCTTCTGCAAATGGGGCATAGACTTCATGACTTGCAACCCTCCATCTAGTAATGGACACAAGTACATCATCGTGGCAGTTGATTACTTTACCAAATGGGTTGAATCCATGCCTACATTCAACAATACCACTGACACAGCAATGCATGTTTTCTTCAACCACGTCATTACCTGTTTCAGAGTTCCACTACAGTTAGTCTCTGATAATGGTAAACACTTTGAGAATGATATCTTCTTTGAACTCTCCTCAATGTTAGGCTTCTCCCATGAGTTTGCCTCCCATTACTACCCTCAATACAACAGACAGGTCGAGGCTGTTAACAAAGTCCTCAAAACCATGTTGCAATGCACTTCAACAAACATAATACCAACTAGCATCATATGTTGTTTTCATCATTATGGGCTTATCACACAACAGTCAAAACTGCCACAGGTTTTACACCATTTCATCTCGTCCATGGGATCGAAGCCACCCTCCCCATCAAAAGTGAAATTCCCACGTTCTACACCGCCATTGAGCTATTACCTGACACTGCTCCAATGGACCAGTTCTTGTTGAACTTAGAGTCGTTGGATGAAGATCGTCAGTCTTCATTACAGAATAACAAGGCATCTAAAAAACTGTCTAAAGCCACCTTTGACATCCATGTTAACCTTTGCTCATTCAATGAAGGAGATCTCATCCTAGCCTATGATATCGCTCACGATACTCTCGACCATGGGAAATTTGATTCATTATGGCATGGACCCTACATTTTCCAACACTGCCTCACTAAAGGCGCATACATCCTGGCCTCTCCAGAAGGCTATTCTCTCAAATAACCCATCAACGGTTTGTACTTAAAGAAATTTTACGCCTGAGCGTAGTCATTCTACACTAGGATTTTTCTTAGTACACATTTGTAGAGTTTTTAGTATTCTTTTGTTCCCTCCATGCCTCATGTTTGATCTACCATTCATGTTATTTACATACCCCTCCTCCATCAGACTACCACATTGGTTACGCTGACGTAGCTAGTCATTGGACATAGAATCTCGCTTTGGTCGCTTGGGCCCTCTACACTTATATTTGACACTTATATTTCAGGGCAGTGGGATGGGACAAGGATAGGTGGTTGTATCCACCTTCTGGTTGTAGTCAAAGAACATAGGGGGTTGTAGCCTCCTTTTGGTTGTATCCAAAGAATTGGGGAGTTGTAGCTTCCATTAGGTTGTACCCTGAAAATATAGGGGGTAGGAGCCTCCTTCCAGTTGTAGTTGGAGAATAAAGGAACTTGGTGCTTCCAATGAATGTAATTCTTAAAGACATAAGAAAAATCATTATGTGGTTTTCTCCTGCATTGGGTTTGTTATCGCGCAATCTATACTTGCCAAAATACTAAAGGCAAGTAGGCTTAGATTGATGTAACATGTAGGTAACCCTATCATGTCACCCCAATAAGGTACCTCTTTCTCTTTAGGAGGAGGAAAACCTCACTCCAAGGGAGACGTCCTCGAGACTTAGTTGGTTGATGAAGGATGATAAGACAAGGTAATACCACCCCTCTCTCTAGGTCACTAAAATGAATGAAGTCACTTTGAATGGTTGTGTCAAGGGGGTTAAGGGGAAATAAGGTGAATGATACCTTCCCTTTACCAAAGAAACAACAAATGTTATATGATAACCAATGATATCAATGCTTTCAATCACTGACTTCAATATAAAAGTCTACTACCAAACAAGTTTATGCATAAAAGATAGATGTGTAGCAACTATAATAAATCCAGAAATTGTACCTTATAAGGACAATGTAATAAAATATAAATACCTTGCAATGATAATACTTTTGCCACTTACAATTTCTAGATTAATAGAATCCAAGTAATGATTTTAAAAGGCTATCAAAGTACTTATAATAGCAGCAAATTAACAGTTATGACAGCAGTAAATAACTTCAAAAAAGTACCTTGCTAAGGCAATTGAGTGAACACTTTTAGCATTTATTGATTGTGGTTTGCCTAGTACAAACTTTGGGTTTCTTATCAATCAGAAAATGAGTCTAACATGTTGTCAAAAGTGACTGTAATAGAAACAAAACAAGATTGATGACAGCTGCAAGAAGCCTTTAGAAATGCACATTGTAAAGAGCAATTTAGCCACACTTTAACTCTAGTTGATAGTACTTTGCTTCATGCAATTTTCCCGTTGATTTCATTAACTTGTAAACTAAAATGAGTTGCCATATAATGGTTGTAGCAATGTTAATAACAACGACAAGTTAGTACCTTAAAACTATATTAGTAAGTTAGGCTAAGTTAGTAGAGATAGCAAGTGAAATTGAGTGTAGTCTTGTCAAGGAATAGGAGAAGGGGACTAGTTCATTCAAGAGTAATGGAGTCAAGGTGGATAGATTCTTCTAAGGCTCCAAATCAATGATGATGATGCATAAAATTCTAACAGGGAAAAGGCCTAGGACAAGTAGTAACTTAAGTCCTTCTAGGATTTGACCTCAAGAGACAAGATGCTAGGGTGTAGGAAATTCTAGGCCCTAGCTTCTTCTCTCCTTAGCTTTATTATGGAGTAAAAACTTATGAAACAATAACTAAGTAAAAACCATTAGAGTGCTATCAATTTAGGGCTCTATGGTTCACTAGTTACTAGATTAATTCAATGAAAAGCTTGGCAAATAAAAAGTAAGAAAGTAGCAACTTAAGTTTCTTACTTCAAGCATTAAATAAACCATGCAAATTCATAATCTTGTATGATCAAATAAAACCATTCAATAGATGAAAAATACAGATTTCACTTACTTGCACCAAGAATAATCATGAGAATACCATGCAAGATCACCATAAAACTTCCAAAATTGATCCAAGTTACAAAAATTAGCCTTAAATAAAAGTGGCACCTCGCAATTTCAGCCAATAACCCCAATAGGATGCAAATTTTAGACCTCTTGTCTCCAAGGACCAGTTGTTATGAAAATGAATGTCACTTTATGCTTATTTATACAAAATTTAACCTAAAATTAATTTATGTTCATAATTATTGAGCCGACCTAGCCACGAATTAAATTTGGACAAAATAAAATTAATTTGCATCTAAGAATGAATCCAAGGGTGATGTCATTCCCCTCTAGGGTGATGTTGAGCCCCACAAGTGGAACATTGAGCAGGGAAAGTGGAACGCTTGGCCTCCAAAGGACTAAAATTATTCTCACGCATGCCACCAGGCTCACAAATGCCTCCAAATATGAAACCCTAGCTATGGATGACATTTAGGGATATCATGATGGTGTCTAGGGCCCTCAAGGGATAACGTCCATGTTGGAAGAGCAAGGTCCCCTCGGTCTAGGCCTGCCAGGATGCCTCCAAAGGAAACATCCTTCTTTATCCCAGTGCAAGTCTTCAATCTCTTCTTACCCCTGGTTGGGGTTTCAGCATCCATCTATGGGATTTAAGCCCCCCGTGAAGGTTCGAGATAATCATTCCCTCATGTGTGTCTTTCCACTAGGAAAGGTCCTGCAGCAACAACAAGTATGCCCTCCAGGGGTTCATAAGTCACAGGGATCATAGCATGTAAATCACATCCAATAATTAAATTTCCCAAACATGTGCATCAAACCATCCCTTAACCCAGAAAAATACTCAAAGTCGTTATGCAATTTGACAAGTTAGGTTTGGAGAAGGTCTCAAGGTGTCCTATTGGGCTAACCTCTCTTAAGTTTGGGATGTTTGCCAGGCAGGATCTAGTCCAAGTCATGTAAGTGTATGAGGATGCATGGGGTAAATATTTGGGCATGGGGTGCATGTAATAACAGGGAAATGTAAAGTCTCACTTGTGGCTGCCTTTGTAGAGGGCGAGATGCACCTTGTCATAAATGAAATTGTTTCCTAGCTCATTTATTTCCTTTTACTCTTAACTTTATTTATATTGATATTTTTCTCTTGTGCTTCAAGGAAATAGTTGAGGGACACTGTCCCGGCTTGATGACCAGAGGTAACAACTTTATCCATAAACATTTCACGGAAATGAGAAGGTTGGCTCGTGATGAGACCCCCTTTCTCTTGGCTATGCCACCAAGAGCCACTACCCTGGCTTGGAGACCAGATAGGAGGTAGTGTCATATCGCTACATGCCCATGGTCATAATAGGTCAGCTCGTGATGAGACCTCCTATCCATCAACTAGTACCTTGAGTGTTTATTTTATCTTATGGGTCCCATTTTCTTACTGACAAGATTTTAACTTCTTTCTCGAGGATCCCTGGGTGAAGCATATCGAAGGTTTCAACATTGGATTTTAACTCTTGCCAACTACTTTTACCCTCTGGGCCTTTAGCCCCTTCTTCCCATGAGGTAAGGTACAACCCTTCCTATTATAGCCAATCCCAATGCCAAAATAAAGATAGGGGAGATGAAAGGAATAAATATGGAAATCGGTAAGTATGGAGGGAACGAATGATGACTTTTCAAAGATCCACCCAGTAGCAACCCATCCTAAATGGAGATCAACTTACTAGGGCACCATGTCACCCTTCTAGGTATGAACGAGGACAAGAGCATACTTTCCAATCAAACGTCATGAAATGAAGAAGGATTTAATACAACATATTCAAGTGATTCAAAAATCAGAGTGATACATACCATGATACCTGGACTCATTACCTCATGGAGCAAGACTCACCGCTACTTCAGGACCAGGATGGTGTGATGGATAGTGTTTCTGGTGATAAGTGGACTACATTGAAGAAAATAGGGGCCCGTTGGGGCCATGCTCAAATAGCATGTCTCTCAGTACTCCATGTCTAGGACCTATGGGCCTCGAGATGTGATCTCCTTAGTTATCCCTAGGCTAGGGGATAACAGGGTTTCCACGTAAAAATATTGTTGTATTGTTTATGTGTATGATTGTTCATTGCTCGGTTTATTTACTCTACACTTATTGGATGATAATTCTATATTGACCTTAAATATAAATAACACTTGCATATTGTGGTTAAAAAGGACTAGATTTCTCTATTACTAATTCATCCCCCCTCTCAGTAATCCAACAATTGGTATCAAAGCAGGTTCCTTTAGAAATCAGTTTAACCACTGCAAGGTAGATCATGGAGAGTAACAGTATGTATAAAAAATGGAATACCACAGTTTGATGGATAGAACTATGCATTCTGGAGTAGAAGGATGAAAACATATGTACAATCACATGTATTTGAGGTTTGGAAATCAATTATATATGGATACAAAGAACCAGTAGTTCCGCCAACAAATGACAATGGAAGGAAACTCAGTCTAAATAACTCAAAAGTCACAAATTCACTTATGAATGGTATTTTTTATTCTATATATTCCAAATTTATGCACTATACCTCTACTAAAGATATTTTGGACAAAATTTAGAATATTTATGAAGGAGATGCAAAAGTCAAGTCAACAAAGCTTCAAACTTATAGAGGTCAATTTGAACAACTAAAGATGAAGGAATATGAGAATATTGTAGCTTATTTCTTACGAGTTGATGAAATAGTGAATGCAATCATAGGATTGGGAGAAGAATTTGATGAATCTATAATTGTTCAAAAGGTACTAAGATCTCTTCCAATGAGATTTGGTCCTAAGCTATCAACACTAGAATAAAGAGTAGATCTAGACTGAATAAGCATGGATGAACTACATGGAATATTTACAGCCTATGAAATGAGAACTGAACAGGAAAATCCAGGTATAAAAGAAGCAACATTCAAAGCATCCAAGAATTCAAAGCAAAAGGGAAAGAAAAAGGAAAAAGAAAATAGCAACAATAATGACATCTTGGAAGACGATGAAGAAGTGGCCAACTTTGTCAGAAGACTGAAAAAGTGAACCGACAACAGATATAAAGGTAAGCTTCCATTGATTTGTTTTAATTGTGATGGTATTGGTCATTTTGCTAACAAATGTCCCCATAAGAAAAATAAATGAAATGAAGAAGATGATTCAAATAGAAAACAAACATATAAAGTCAAAAGAACCAAAAAGAAAGTCTTCAAGAAAAAAATTGCACCAAAGAAGATGGCTCCTCATCAGACGAAGATGTTAGTGAAAGTGAGACATAAATAGTTCTATTCATGGAAATAGAAGACTCTGATAAAGAAGACACCAAAGAGGAATATGAAGAGGTGGAAGTTGACTACAGAGAAGAATGTTTGAGTGATATAGAAGTTATAAAAATAGAAAAGAAGAAAAAAAAGAAGCTCCAAGCAGAACTAGACAAGAAAGAAGACACTCAGAATTCAAACTTTGAATAACTAGAGCAGATGATCACTGAATTAAAGGTTCAAATAGAATAAGACAAAATAATCGAAGAAGCACTCAAAGAACAATTAGAATAAAAGGACGGGATCATTGGAAAATTGGAAGCAGAGGTTGTCCGCTTATTTCAATGACAACTAACTAATAACTAATTAAGATAGGTTGGGGAAGGATCCTAAACGAGGGTAGCAGGATCCACAACATCTTCCATGTGTCTTGCCTCAACAAGGCATTGGTATAGCATGTCACCGCTTCAGCAGATATTCCTCCAATAGATGAGGAAGGGAAGTTGGTTCTAACCCCTTAAAGGATCGTTGATGTCAGGGAATGGAGGCTGAGGAGAAGGGTCATTCGAGATTACTTGGTTGTATGGAGAGGATTTCCCATAGAATATGCTAACTGGGAGGGAGAGAATATCTTACAGCACCCTGATATGGAGTTGCTTGAGGAAAACCAATCTTGGGAAGCTAGGATTGTAATGTCCCCTTCCAATTGATGGAGGATAACTCAATATCCTATGTGACTCCCATAGGCTATAATCAACAAGGAAAAAGGGAGTCGAGGGGGGTTTATTTGGTGTCCCTAGGGGAAATGAATGACAAATCCTAAAAGTGGCATTAAATAAAATAAATAATTACATTTAATTGGAGTTGGAGGGAAAATAAAGTGAAGGATTAATTTGGTCAAAAAGAAGGAAAAATATAGAAGACTTTGGGGAAGAATAAATAGAGGGGAACTATTTGCCTTGGGGATTTATGATTTGATATCTTATTGAGTGCTCTTATATCCAACATTTTCGTTGGGTTTTTGGGAAAAACCTTTCCATTGCAAGTTTAGTTTTGATGGTGCAATATCCATCCTAACTAGACAAAGAATGGGATTCTTCTAGATTTCCCTTTGAGTCCCTTGTGATGTGTGATCTTATTCCAAAGAGAGATTTGGAGGGATATCAATGAGTGTAACGTCCCCATCCATCCATGTTGGGCCACGCTATGCCAAAGAACTCTTTCATTCTCTTTGCGGAACATACTGTAACATACCCAGTATCCAACTGAGCTATGCCACATAAATTTTTTGAAATGCATGCAATTAAAATATATACACACAGAACTCTTGTGGAAGCTTTATATATAAACATAAACAGAAAAATGCATATTGTAAATGCACAAATTCACACTAAAATAACAGTAAACATATACATGTTGCATATACAGGAAATACCCATGAAAATAAACACATAAATAATAATGTAGCATAGAAATTTATCACACAATTGACATTTATCTTTGTAAGAATATCATCAACTGCGTACAGACCTTCCATGAACCTCCCAGCCTTAGACCATACTATTTATCACTCTCAACAGTGAGTCACCCCTGAGCTAGGACTAAACTCCACCCAGGTAAAGGGATTCCTAACCAAGCTATAGGCTCATAGACAACAAGAAATACCTTGTCACAGGTGCCAACTCAAACTAACAACCTACAATCCCTCATTCCCCACATGCATGTCCCACCCAGGAAGTGTGCCCCTTCTCTACTCAACAGTCCTTTGGTTTCCCCACTTCCTTTTTGGGCTTCAGCAACAGGCCGGATAGGAAGTCTCAGAGCACTGTAGCTTCAGTTTATCACCTTCAAAAAATCAATTCCCAGCAATTCTCTCACCCAGAGAATTTCTCACGGGCCTGACAACCCACCTCTTCAATATCCCAGGGGCTTGACAACCCACTTCTTCAGTCCAGCTCCTAATCTAACCAGCTACACAAACAGGTATGGCCATGGATACAGGTTCCGGTACAGTCATGAAGATACAAAGGATAGCTCAATGGGTGTGTGCATGCTCATGGATGATCGACTGGATGACTAAATGATGGGAGAGTGTGTGAAAATGAACTAAGTCCCAAAAATATGTATGCATATCCCCAAATTGACACTTGTCATGTTGGGAGCAAATTTGGCCCACTTGTCCCCAACTTTAGAACTTAGGATAAAATAATTATCCATACTTTGTGATTTAAGAAATATTAATATAATATTCCTTTTTGGCTTAAGCTCCCTAGCTTAGCCCTTTTCCTTAACTTTTGGCCCTCCCTTTCCCTAACTAATGGATTTTAGTCCCCCATCTCTTTTATCGTGGTCGGTCTGTGTGCAGCGATGTATTTTATATTAATCATGAGACATATACAAAAATAGGTCCATTGGCCTTTAACATCTAGGCTCTCCGGCCTAATCAAGACATAAGCATCCTAGCTTATAATAACTGGGTCACTAGCCTATAAAATATAGCATATACACAAAGGCTCGTTGGCCTCAATATCACGCGTAATTAAGATGTTGTGTGTGGTATCCTGGAATGTGCACACTTCATCCTTTTATTGCGCAGTACATGCACTCACTATGCCATGAAAGGTGCATACAAAATTATATCAAAATAGCTCACCAGCTTAAGTACATTTGCATTTACATTTACAATTGGGTTTGGCCTAGGGATATTATAATCCCCTCCCCTTATTTATGCACTATCCTCGGTGCATCATGTACACACATACAACAAAATCTCAAAAATCTTCAAAAAGATGTGGGTATTCTTCTCGCATTATGTCCTCATGCTCCCAAGTAGCATCCTCAAGATCGTACAAGGTCCATTGGACCTTTACAAGCCCTATAGATCAATTGTAGAGATGTTTGATTTTTCGGTCCAGAATGCGTACCGGATGCACTTGAAAAGCGCATTCTTGCTCCACCTGAATTACATTCCAATCAATAACATGATTAGCATAAGGTATATATTTATTTAGCAATGACACATGGAATACATTATGAATAGACATAGATGCAGGCAATGCAATCATATAAGCTATTGGACCATTCCTCGCTAGGATTTCAAATGGCCCACAATAGTGAGCTTCCAACTTTGAACAATTTCCCAACTTCAGGGAACTTCTATTGGCCTTCACTTTCAAGAATACATGGTCTCCCACTTTAAATTTCTTGTGAGTTCTGCCCTTATCAGCATAGCTTTTCTGCCTGTCTTGGGCAACCTTTAAATTTTGTTTTATTTTAATCATTTGCTCCTCCATTTCCCTGAGAAAATTTGGCCCAACCACTGCTTTGTATGTTGGGTTATCCCAGCTTAGTGGTGTGTTTCACTTTCTACCATAAAGTGCCTCAAATGGGCTCATATTTAGAGATGCTTGGTACCCATTGTTATAAGAAAACTCTACCAAGTGTAGGTAGTCTTCCCATTTTGATGGTTTATCCATCACATACATCCTCAACATATCTTCAATCACTTGATTCACCCTCTTTGTTTGTCCATCTGATTATGGATGATAAGTTGTACTAAAATTCAAATTTGTTCCAAATCCATTAAATAATCCTTTCCAAAATTTTGAGGTAAATTTTGGATCTCTGTTACACACAATTGTCTTGGGTATGCCATGTAATCTAGCAATTTCCCTCATATAAACATCAACAATGTTGGTTGCCTTGTGAGTGAGCTTAACTGGAATAAAATGGGTAGCTTTAGTAAGCTTATCCACCACTACCATGATAGAATCATGGTGCTTGTTTGTTTTGGGCAGTTTGGTAATGAAATCCATTGTTACAACTTCCCATTTCCACTCAGGAATGGGTAATGGTTGTAGAAAATCAGCTGGGTGTCTATGCTCAGCCTTTACATTTTGACATTCCAAACATCTAGAAATAAAATCAGCAACCTCTTCCTTCATGCTTGGCCAATAATATTGGCTTTTGACAACTACAATAGTTTTCTGATATCCTGGGTGCCCAGCTTAAGGTACATTATGCATTTCTCCCAATATCATATTTTTCAATTCATGAGAATTTGGTACATAAATTATGCCCCTGTACATGATAATTTCATCCTTATCTAGCTTGTATTCTTCAATTTTCTTCTGTAAATTACCTTGCTATAATTTTGCCACTAATTCCTTGTATTGCAAATCTGATTTGGCAGCCTCTGTTATTATGTCCTTCAAATTTGATTTGTACATGCTAATGGTTGTAGCATGCAATTCATGCACTCTTATGTTGAGTGCATCAGCCACTTTGTTCTCTTTCCCCTTGATATGATTTATATCAAAGTCATATTCACTTAGAAATTATAACCATATGTTTTTCCTAGCATTTAGAGTTGGCTGATCAAATAAATATTTCAGACCATTATGGTTTGTTCTTAACTCAAACATTTTCCCCATGAGTTAGTGTCTCTATTTACTCAAGGCATGCACTATGGCTGCCAACTCCAAATCATGAGTCGCATAGCGTCTTTCATGCTCCTTCAACTTCCTTGATTCATAACATATAACAAACCCATTTTAACCGAGGACTCCACCAAGTCCCTCTTTACATGCATATGTGCATACAATGAAGTCTTCATTTGGGTCTATAATCCTTAGTATTGGAGCACTTGTTAATAATTGTTTCAAGTGTTGGAAACTCTTTTCACAATCCAATGTCCACAGAAACTGCATACCCTTTCTTTGCAAGGAAGTGATTGAGTGTGCAATCTTTGAGAATCCTTCAATAAATCTCTTGTAGTAGCCTACAAGGCCCATGAATGATTTGACCTTTGTCACAATCTTTGGCACTGACCATTCTCTAATGGATTCTATCTTCTCAGGATCCACCGCTATCCCATCCTTTGAAATGATATGACCCAAATAGTGAATTTGCTCCTGATAAAATGAGCACTTGCTCAATTTGGCATATAACTGATGCTCCCTTAATACTTGCAAAACCATCCTCAAATGATGCTCATGCTCTTCTTCTGACTTGGAATATATAAGAATGTCATCCAAAAAGACAATGACAAACTTGTCTAAATATTCTTGGAAAACACCATTCATTAAGCACATTGTTGTGCCTCTTTTGTCACCTAAATGAGCAAAACAGAGGTGCTTACAAGCTTAGTTGGGTTAGCTAAGCGAGACAACAGTGAAGGGAAGGGTTAGAAAAAGAAACATAAAATACTAAGCTAAGAATTAAACTAAGAAATGAAAGAACAACTAAACTATCAAGCATAAGGACATAAGAATAAAAAACCAATAAGACTCATGTCACCAATGGAAAGGATTGAGTGAAAAATAAAACCCCAAGAAGAAAGAGGACTTTGGGTCCCTTCTTCCTCCAAGGGAGGGCTCTTGGACCCCCACAATTTAGCTCTTCGTACAACTTTGAAACTTGAAAGAAATGGTGAAATAATCCCAAGCTAATCCACTCAAAAGGTGAGATGGATTGCCCAAATGTAATGATGCTAGTATACTCTTGATGAGAAAAGAGGATTCCCCAAGAGAATAGTAGCACCATAAACTTGCAAATCAATTACTTAAAAATGTAGTGCACCCATGGCCTTGTTTTATAGCACCACTTTCAGGTATTGTGCAACCATCTTTTAGTGTGAAAAGGGGTTATTTAGGGCATTTTTAGGTATTTGACCAACCACCCAGTCAGATCCAGCCGAGATTTGGATGTCTAATCAACTTGGAAGTTGAACCAAAAGTGGGTGGGAGGCCGACCAATCTCATAAATGTGTCATTCTCAGGTGTGTGTGGCTTTTAGCGACCACAGTCACGCATGTCCTCTTTTCTTGCGTTTATGGATGGCCCATGTGCACGCACGCCCTGTGTAGTCATAGCGCACTTTGATTTTATCACTAGTTGTATAGTTTTGGACCTTTTGGAAATTCTTTTTTGGTAATTTTGGGCCATGGGTGAATTCATAACTGTTTGAATATGTTGGATTCCTGTAACCATTTGCAGATGAAATTTCAGTGATAACAGATGCCCCCTGATGGATGAGGTTAGGAGCATACGTATAGCCGAAATTCATCAATGTTTCTTCTACTGAGAGTGTCGTTGTAAGAGAGAGAGATAGTGAGAGTATCAAGAGTGACTTGTTGGAGGGAGAAGGGAACCTGTAGGACCCAACCTTCCATAAGGTGTGTAAAAATAAATTGTGTACAAACGAGGCGGGCATGCCCCATGCTCGTGTCATGTAACTCAAAAAAGAATGGTGTTGTATAGTAACTAAAACAGTGTGTTGATGTAGACAACTGCAGTGCCCTCGGGGGCGGTCGTGATAAAGGCAGAGGACAATTCTGAGGAGGAACATAATTTGAATAGTAGGCAATGACACATGTAATAAGTATCACGGATCCTGTAGGCATTGATAGCCCAGCCAAGTTCAGTGGTCTTCGGCAAATATAAGAAACAACTGCAATAGTCGCAAAGTAAGACCCACTGTAACATGAGAAAGTGTTGAAGTCGAATGTTACGGGGGTCAACGACAGCAGGGGGAAATTGTGGTTCTCCTTGTGTCGTCAGAGACCTCTCATTGAAAAGATAATGAGAGTCAAGATATTGTTGCCCTTCTGGAAACTGTGTTGATGTCGACAAAAGGGGGACGCAACTCCAAGAAGAAAAGGGCTTCGTGAAATCTACTAGGTGAGGTTAGGAACTGAGGAGGTACATGGATCAAGTCAATATCTATGAAGAATCAAGATTGCCCTTGGTTGGGGGAATATGTGAAGTATAAGTGGCCGCAACTGTGCAACTAGGTCGAGTGTCAGGGGGACAACAAGATGTTGGATAAGTTGTGCCAGAGGCGGGACAAAGTGAACAAACTCATAGAGTAGAGGTAGGAAACCTATGGGATACTCGAAGTATATGGATGATGTCAAGAGGAGTAGATGATAAGGAGTGCCCCAACCAAGGGTGACATGGGTTTCATTTTCCAAGAAGTTCGCCAAAGGTGAGGACAAAAAAGCTATGTAACATGCTAGGAATCACAGTTTAATTACAAAAAGAATGAAAAAAGTATGTGGGGATAATAATGCAGATACAGAAACGGGTGCCCCAATGTAAGATGGCTTAGCCTGGGGGTGGCGCAAGTTAGTAGAAAAAACAAGTGGAGGGTGGGGGGCCCATAGGCTCATTTCTGTAGTAGGGAAATGTATGGAGGGCTATCTGAGGATGGGTAGACTGATGATGGGAAAATGATGATGCGGGAGTGCAGTCAAAATAATCTATGAGGAAATGTTTTGGGAGTCCATTGGGAAGGCTAGCAAAATGAGGAGAAGGAGTATGTGGTTGATTCATGACATGATGTAATACTATCAGGACTCCCATCCCTAAAGGGTTGAAAACAACATGAGTGTCAAAGTGCCAAGGGGTACTATGAATGGGACAACTCATGTGGGAGAGAATGCTACCGGGTGACAGTATCCAAAAATGCAAATGGAGGTGGCAGTACTGCAGAGCCGGATATGGGGACCCTAAAGGAAAATTTGAGAGGGTGTGACTGGAGATGCAATTGAGATTCATAAGGAATGATTACATGCTAGTGTTGATTATATACCTGAAGGGGTTGTGATGATGTATGATGAACAAGTACCTGCACACATGAAAACCAAATACCCGACGTGAACAATATCTGAAGAGAATCGAACATACAAGCATTTATTTGATAATTTTGAACATGAGCATGCGTACCTGGATGGGGTATGGGAAAAAATGGCTCCTCGGGGGATAAGGATGGAAAGTGGCCTGGGAACTGTCTTGATGTAGAGGATGGGGTACTGATCTCGTGGCAGAAGATGAATCGAAAAATGGACACCCGGAGCTCCTGGAATGGGGTCTGGAAGTTTGGAAAAAAGTACTATATATAGTTGTAGGACCCACATTGCCACCTCATTTGTACATGTTGTCAGAGTGATTGGACAAGATACATTCAGAGGAGATTTGGAGATTTCAGGAGAACGAGGTAGTTGATTCATGACCAGCAAACTTCAGGTTAGTGGTCTAATTGTCTTGCATAGAATTAGGTTGTTTTTTTTTTGTTTTTTTGTGGGCAGGGCCTGTACGGAGGGTCGTACAGGGAGTTTTGTGGGTGTGGGCCCCCTATTCCATGGGTGATCCATAAATATGCATACATGGGTGCATGCCTATTATCTGAGAACCCATGCACGGGTGCACCCCAAGGGGGGGGAAAGGCACGTATTGTATGCGCGCTTGTTAGCTCAACAGTTGTGCATGGGTGTGCAGCTGTGTGGCGGACAGGTGCATTGTGATGCACGCCTGTATACGTGATAGGGGTGCATGAAGGCACATCTGTATGGTGGATGGGCACACATTCAAGCGCTCCTATGGGATGAATAGGCGCGCATGTGTGCATGCCTGTGGGGTGAACAGGCGTGCATTTGTGCGCGCCTGTGGGTTTGAACAAGTGCGCATGTGTGCGCTCCTGTGGGTTTAAACAGCTCTGCCTTGGAGGCAAGGTTGACAGGTGAAAAACTCATATTTTTTGGAGATTTAAATGTGTTTATGTTCGATATGGATGATCTAGGACTAGATTTATGTGGTTGTAGGTGAGTATTGGGATGATGTCAGTTCATTAGCAAGAGCAGGATTGGTCACAGCTAAGGGAGGCCGTGACTATTGAGGAGTCGGCGATTCATGCTACTTTGGCAGCTTGTGGGCTGTTGAAGTTTTTTGAGTGCCCCTTGATCTGAGCCCAGGAGTACCTATTATAGTTCTTGATCCGGATGTGGAGTCCAGATCTTCATTGTTTTATGGTGCGAGGTGAGCAGCTAGCCTTCACTGCGATGGAGGATGTGTACTTTCTAATTGGGCTTCCTTTTCGAGGAACGCCCCTACCAACGGAGCCTTTGTTACCTAGGGACAGGAAGTTAGCTACCTTGGGTTGGAGGTATTGTTCGAGAGATGACTTTATGTTAGGCTCCGTAGTGAGTATCGAAGCGATGGATGCTTTGGTTCACCACTGTGTAGCAGCGATGGTGGTGAGGGTTTATGGGTCACTTGCGACTCAGGGGATCAGTGGTGATCAGTTGAGGATTATGGGGAGGGCATTATCAGGAAAGCACTTTGCCTGGGGATTGATGTTGCACACCAAGATGGTAGGGCAGCTCGATAGGTGTTGGGTTGGGGACTCAGGGGACTTTGCCTTTGGGTCCATCTTGGTGGCATGGTTCTTAGAGAGGGTGTCGATGTTGCACCCTAGAGTTTTATTGGGCACACCTAGTGCGCGAGAGCCACGACTGAGGTGGTGGTCGCGGATTTTGATTCACCACAGCGGTGGTGAGGGTGGCCATTTTTTCACGGTCGAGGCTGCACAGGTGTGGCGGCAGATGTCACAGATCATACTGCAGTATCCATACTATGGGGTTGACTTCCAGGGTGATCCGGATATGGTGTTACCTCCGAGAGAGGTTTTTGACCACCGAGATATGTTTTTGATTTGTTTGATATGCTGGTATTTGAGATAGTATGACCTGTGTATTATGTATAGATGGAGGTTGATGCTATATTTTGTTTGTTTGTATGTGTAGATGTGGGACCTCGCAGGCGTGAGGTTGAGTTGATGAGAGTGTCGGCTCGTCAAGGGCTGGTGAGGCATCCATGGGGGGAACCACAGGCAGGGGAGAGACGACGGCGTGAGTACGTGGAGGAGAGACTAGCTGGCAAGGAAAGGGCGGCTAGGAGACATTGTTTCGATGACCCTAGAGCAGGGCCATTGCATGCTCCTTTGGCTGAAGCCGTGGGAGATTTTGAGGATATTCGCCTCCACTTGGAAGCAGTGCTACAGGGAGTGCCTGAGGGCATGTGGTCACGCATCCAAGATGAGGGTGTCTTGGAGTAGTGTGTGAGATTTTCGCTGATGTGGTGGACCATGGTTCAGCGAGCAGCAGTAGCAGGTGCTACGATGACCGGGCGGTTACCTCCAGGTCTGGAGGGACCGATAGTGGGTGGGGCACCACCGCCTGAGGGAGGGCTAGGAGGTGGTGATCTAGAGGCACCATGAGTGTCTCTCTGTGTATTTTTGTATTATATATAGGCTGGGGAGACCATTTTGGTGTAGTGACACCAGTTTTGTACCGAGGTGCTTCATTGGCCTGCGGATGTTGCATACGATGTATTCTATGTGTATGTAAAAATTTTGATGGCACTGGTGACTGATTTATATATATGGATATACATTTTGGGGTCTTTGTGGTATTCACATGTGTGTGAGAATATTTTTGTTTTTAAATGTTATTTATGATGTATAATCTATATATGTTGTGACAGTCTCTTGATGGTTTATGTGTGTGTAAAGGTATCGTGATGTGATATATGCCAATCGAGTATAATGTTAGCTAGGTTTTCTATGATTTGATTCAATTGTCTTGGAATATGTGTAAATGTAATGAAATCAAACTGTCAAGATAAAAGTCTAACTTGCAGGTATTTGTGAAAGAGGCAAGGATTGCGGACACGGTACACATTGTTGAGTTGGAGGACGACTAGTTGGGAGTCAAGAAAGACGCTAAGGTGATGAATACGATGATGACAGACATCGGCGAGGAGGCCAATGACGGTAATGTATTCAGCTTGGTTGTTGGTTGTGAAACCCAAACATATATCATTAGAGTGGAGCAGTTCATGTGAGGGGGAATAGAGAGCCCAAGCCGCTGAAGCGAGATTTTGTGTCCAACGGCTAGCGTCATCGGCGTAACTGATGTGGTAGGTCGGTGGAGGAAGCATATGTCAATAACATAAATGGTAGTTTACACATGAGGTATGGAAAAAAGATTAAAAACACTATAAAATAAATAACCTAATGTAGAATGGCTATGCTTAGGCATAAAATTTCTTTAAGTATAACCCGTTGGCGGGTTCTTTGAGAGAGAGGCCTTCGGGAGAAGCCAGGATGTAGGTGCCTTTGGTGAGGCAATGTTGGATAATGTAGGGGCCATGCCACAGTGACTCGAATTTTCCATGACCAAGGATATCGTGAGCGATATCATAAGAAAGGACATGGTCACCTTTGTGAAATGAGAAAAGGTTGACATGGTGATCAAAGGTGGCCTTTGACCATTTTTTGGCTGCCTCATTGTCCTGTAATGAAGATCGACAATCTTCATCCAGTGACTCTAAGTTCAATAAATGATGCTCCATTGGAGCAGTGTCGGGTAATAGCTCAATTGTGGTGCGTAAAGTGGGAATTTTGCACTCGATAGGAAGAGTGGCCTCGAACCCATGGACTAGATGAAATGGTGTGAAACCAGTGGCCGTTTTCATGGTCGTACGGTAAGCCCATAGCGCAGAAAATAACCTATGATGCCAATTGGTCTTATGTTTGTTAACCATGCACTATAACATGGTTTTGAGGACCTTGTTAACTGCTTCGACCTGTTCGTTGGACTAAGGTAATATGGTGAGGCAAACTCGTGGGAGAATCCTAACCGGGATGAGAGTTCAACTCAAATCTCATTCTCGAAATGTTTCCCATGATCAGAGACTAGTTGGAGTGGTACTCCAAAGTGGGATATGACGTGATTAAAGAAAAAATGTGTTGCAGTGTCAGTGGTGTTGTTGAATGTAGGCATGGCTTCAGCCCATTTTGTGAAGTAATCGACTACGACGATGATGTATTTGTGTCCATTGCTGGATGGGGGATTACAAGTCATGAAGTCGATGCCCCATTTACAAAAGGGGCCCCATTTACAAAAGGGGCCAGCAGTAATGACTGGCTAGAGAAGAGCAGGTGGTGCTCGTGCTTTGTTGGCATAAAGCTGACATTTATCACATCGCTTCACGATGTGAATGCAATCGTGAAACAATGTAGGCCAAAAATAACCTACTTGGATGATTTTCTGAGCAATGGACATCCCCGAGATATGGCCCCTACACGCGCCACTCTAGCATTCATTCAAGACTCTATCAACCTCGTCAATAGTCAAGCATCGACGAAGTATGGTGTCGAACCCTCGTCGATATAAGATATATCTGATGAGGAGATAGCGGGGGGGTTGGTGGCAGATACGGCGACGATCATCTCATGAGAGGTGGTTACTGAACTTTTGGGTTTGGAGGTAGACAAGGAGGTCGCCATACCAAGGATCATCCGAAGTGATGTAAAAGATATGTTCATCGGGGAAGTCGATATTGACAGGAGCACTGGTAGTATCAGAAGGGAAGGTTGTGACAAGTTCAGTGAGGACGAGAGCTTTCTTGCTCTTGGGTGTTGAAAATTCAAGATCGTACTCATAGAGGATAACTATCCATCGGTCCAATTTGCCATTAATTTTTCGACAACTAAGCAAGTATTGCATGGGGTTGGAATATGCTATGACTTTGGTTGTGCAAAGCAGAATGTAATGGCGCAGTTTTTGGACTGCGAGGACGACTGCAAGGGCTAGTTTCTCTTCGTGATTATACTGCAAGGTTGGCCCTGAGATGTTTTTACTAATGTAGTAAATGACATGCTCATGATCGTCATCTCCGATTTGAACGAGAACTCCTGTTATTGAGACAGATGATGTTGAGATGTAGAGGATATAGTCACGATTATAGTCAAGTGAACTAATTAAAGGGGCATTGGAGAGTTCCATTTTAAGGTCGTCGAATGATTTTTGGGCATGTTCATCCCAGTGGGATGGGATGTCGTGGCGTAGTAAGCAAAGGAAACCATGTGCTCGAGTGGCATAGTCTGGGACAAATCATCGTAGAATAGTTAGCTTTGCCTTGTAGGCTTTGGAGTTGGCGTAAATTCTGGGGGGGTGGAATTTTTTTGATGGCCTAGACTTTGAGGGGGTCCACAGTAATACTGCTTTGTGAAACGATGAATCTGAGGAGGCGCCCAGTAGTGACGTAGAACACACACTTTAGGGGGTTCAAGCGGATGTTGTACTGACGACACCGTTGGAAGATGATCTGTAAATCATCAAGATGTTGGGTGCATTTTTTGGATCGAGTTGTGAGATCATCCAAGTATGCGAGGATGATATGAGCTAGATCATGGAAAATGTATGTCATAGCCTGTTGGAAAGTTGTCTTTGGGACAGGCGTGATTGAGATCATGAAAGTTCATGCATACCTAGATAGTGCCCTATTTTTTGTTAACAAGTACAGGGTTGGAAACCCATGAGGTATAGGCTATGGGGTAGATGAACCCAGCCGCGCGTAATTTCTCAATCTTGGATTTGATAGCCGCAGTTTTGGATGGGTGTAGTAGTCGTTGTTTTTGATGAACTGGTGTGATATCAGGCCAGGTGTCAATGCAATGTTCAACAATAGAGGGATCAAGGCCAAGCATCTTTGTGTATGACCAGGCAAAAATATCCCAATATTCTTGGAAGAGGGCTTTGTATGTAGTGATTTCTTGAGGGGTGCATGCGGCGCCAATGGTGATTTCCTCGACAACTCCATTTTTTATGGAAATACCAATTTTGATGGTGGGGTAGATGTTGGCCATATTGCCTTCTTGAAAAGCATCAGGGGCAAGGATGGGGTTGTTGAACCAGTCGATATGCCCTAATGGGATAAAATCCTTGGTTTCAACTGCGTATATGGGGAGTTGGTTAGGAGGCGTGAAGGCTTCCTGTGGAAAGAAGAGTGCTCGGTGATGTAGCGCATCCCATGGGTAGTCGAGGGTGTTTAATTCTTCGAGTATGTCCTCGTCACAGTGGAATTGGTGAGAATACAAAGAATCATAAAGAGTGATATCGGTGACTATTACTGTGTGGTTATCCTTTGGTGATGAAGAAGCAAGGGGGATGACATAGAGAGATTGTGATGGTTCGCTTGACATAAACCAAATATCGAGGCACTGAGGAGTACTAGTGGTGGTTGGGCGTAAAATTTCCATGAGGAAATGAATGGGAGAATTGGGGGGATTTGGGGGTAAATCCTCGTATAAGTAATCCAAGAACCATGGAGGAATAGGGAGTACTTCAGGTTCAGGAGAAATAATATGAAGAGTCTCTAGTGATGAGGTAAGGTTAGTCATCGATTCTATAGGGGGTGTAGGGGTTTGAATCAAGTTCAGTTGGCATTGCATGTATTCAATGATCATAGGACATTGATATGCAAAATGATCTAAGGATTCGCATAGAGAGCAAGGGCATCTCATGCATTCGTTGATTGAAGTCGTGAAATAATGGATGTCGGTGATTTTTGGTGGGGATGATGTATCTAGACTGGGTTTGTACTGGAAGCTTTGTCATAATACGATTAATGTCTGTCAGAATTGAGGTAGCGTTAGGCAATGGTGTGTATAATGGACAAATTTTGAACATATGGCGCAAGCGAATTTGGTTCCCAGCCCTTTGCTACTTGCGTTAGGGGAGGTAGTGGCAGTACTTGCTAAAGTGATGAACGGTGATGGTGTTTGATTGAGTTGAATCAGGTTACGTAACTCAGGTAGAGATGGGCATTTGTTGGTGGGGTGTCCATCTTTCTCACATAGCGCGCAAGGAGGTTGGACGTGTGGGGGGCGTTTAGCGGTGGGCTCCTTCTTCTTTCACCTACCCCCAGTTGTGGCAGGGAGGTTAGTGAGTGGGGGTGTAGAGGGTATGGTGGGAGTGAGTATGGGAATTGTCATTGGGATTCCTTCTATTTGGGGGGGAAGGGATGGTTGAGGAACCATCTCTGGTGGATGTAAATACCAAACTAGGATTTCCAACACCATATTAGGGAGAGTAAGCATTGCGGCTACTTGGAAAGATTTTACACCTAGTGGAGGGTAAAATAAGGGGATTTGAGTGATGGCTTGGGGAACTGTCTCCCAAACTGGTATATGGCCTTAGGGAGAGGTGAAATCGTGAACTAGTGGAGTTGACGAGTTCGCAGGAGGCTCATGAGGGAGGGGCTCTGGGACTAGTGGGACGTTAGATATGAGAGAAGCCTCTTTGGGAGGAAGGGTATCCTCAATGTCAATCCCTTTGGATGATACGACACATACCTGATTGGAAGGATGAAGGAGTGGTGGTGCACCATGGTAAGTTCCTAACAATGATGGGTCTTTGAAAATTATGGGGCCCATTTCGATGAGTGGGTATGCTTCAGGATTAGTGTGGATGAGGGGGAGAATGTTATCGATGTTGGTAGAAGGGTTAGGCTCATAATGTGAAACTTGGTCAATGGTAATGATCTTCTCGTTATGAGGGAACATCATGGTTCGAAAGACAAAAGAGGCAAATTCCTTCATAGCGTACATGTAGCTACGACCGAACAAGATATTGTAATCGAGTGGGGCATCGATAACTTCAATGTTGATGAGAATGGTCTTGCCTCCAAGTTCTACAGGGACATTTTGGAAGAGCCCTTCGGGAGAAGATGGTCATCCTTCATAAGCTCTTAAGGTAATGGCATATGGTATGAGTTTGGGGAAACCCAGTTTCTGCCACACAGACTTAGACATGATGCATGTGGATGTGCCTTCATTGATGATGCACCGATGAACTGTAATGTTTTGAATTTTCACGGGGATTTGAAAAGCGATGAGAGCGGGGAAGCGAGGTTCTCCACTGTCAAGATCAAATGTGATGAGTTGGGTATCTGCGGGGTATACTGCCCCCAAGGAAAAAAGTAATGACTTTCCCTGAGTGGGACAAGTTTGAAGTACTTCTAAGACTGACATGACAGCCGGGGACTATGCTAAGTCATCGACCAAATTATAATTATGATTCACCCTAGCCTGCGGGTTGTGGACATTCTTGCGCAATGGGATGCATGGGATGCAAAGAGGTGTCTCTATGTTAGGGCAGGAAATCACCAACAGGGGTATCGCTGGTGCTAGGATTGTTTTTGTGGGAATGGGAGGAGACTCAACGGGTGCATGGTATTGACAACTACATGTCTGTAGAAGGACTTCTTCCTCAATAGTGATGAGGATAGTGTGATCTGCGGGATTGTTCGGGTTGAGATATTGGCCCAACTATGGTGGGGTAGGCTGCATGTCCTGTTGGGTGTTCATCACACCCTTGTGCGGAATGGGATTCTGCAGCACAACTGGGGGAGGTTGTTGGATGTATTGTTGTGGGGCCTACTGAGGGGCAGGCTATGCTAGAGGATGTGGTCCACTTCCTGAGTCTTTCATTCATTTAAAATCAGCAATTTGGGGACAATGATGAGTATAATGACCGAACTCATAGCAAAGGGCACAAGGGAAGTTGGTTTGAAGATTATTGTTATTTTTCCCTTGACGCATGTTGTTATTGCCCCCCTGGGGGTTATGATTCCCTTGATTCTGGTTGCCTCGAGTAGGTTGGTTCTGTTGGGGGTGATTCTTGCCTTGACCTGGGTTTTTCCTATTTTTTTCTTTCTTTTTGGCATTATTCGATGGATGGGTCGGATTTTCCATATTAATATGTTCAAAATTTTGATATTACTGAATGGGAGAGGGTTGAACAAAATTCACCCCAGCATGAGGGTGTCCTTGTGGTGGAGCCATGGGTGGTGAAGGACCAGAAAATGGAAAGTACGGATTTTGTGGGGGTAATGATCCGTAAGGTACATAGGAAGGCGTGGTGCTTTCTCTAGTACTTAGAGTATAAGTTGAGGTAGAGGGAGTACCAGAACTTGTTTGGATTGGTGGGTGTATTGTGGGTGCCAGTGGTGGTCCACTAATGGGTGGAGGAAGGGAAAGAGGGTATGGTTGTTGATAAGGGGGTGGAGGATAATAAGGGGTTCCTCCATATGTCGGTGGATATTGAGGTGTGCCATACATTGGTGGTTGTTGGGTTTGTGGACTGTGGTGCGTGGTATTACCAATTAATCTGTCTGCTGAGTGAGACATCCCGGGTTTGTCTTGGCCAAATGGCACAGGTTTTGGGAGATCGGGAAGTATTGTGTACAAGTACCCTGATTATGAATAGATGAGGTCGTATTGTTGAGCCTTACTGATGTCTTCTTCTTCTTATTGAGGGAAGGTGGAAGTCACATCTTTACCGAGGAGAGAGATAAGTGATCTGAGAAACCAATCAAGACATTGTTGTTTGGTGGTTTCTGCTTTGCACAAACCACATCATCGATGCCACTCGTGGATGTGATCGGTGATATGTGTGGTTGAGGTTTGTTTGAAATTAGATAGTAGTTAAAGACCATTGTCATGGTGGATTGGTAATTGGAAGAAGGTCAATAATGCTTTGGCCAAGGACTTGAAGGTCGTATGGGACCCCGACTTTTCGTCTACATACCATTTGGTTGATGGGCCAGTGAGTGTGTGTTGAAATAATCGTAGTCGGATGGAATCATCCATAATGTTGTTGGAAGAGCACCATAAGTGGAAAGTCATGACATGGTTGGCAGGGTCATCCCCTGCCTTTCCTTCAAAATTGGGGATATATGAAGGTAGTTTGGTAGGCATTGCAGGCCATGTGGGGTCTTGCAATATAGGGTCATTTGTGAGTTTTCTTAGATCTAGTATGTTGAGAGAGGCCAAGTATGGCATCTGTAGTGGTGGCAGAGGATTAGTTCCAGCCATGGTGTGATTGTGTTATGAACCTGACCCTTGGGGGGGACTAGGTGGGTTTGTACTTCCCCCTTGAGAGGAAGTTGGTTCCCCGCTTCCATGTAAAGGAGAGCGAGTGGACTGTGGACCTTGATAATTGGACCCAAGTAAGGTGGAACCAAGCAAAGCTGACCCTAAGACAATGGCACTCACTGGAGTGTGTGAAGGTGGTGTCGATGAGTTGGCAAGACTAGTAACTCCCCCTAGAATAGGAGGGAGGTTTAGCAGGCATCTAGAACAACGGGGGTTCTGTGGGTCCCCTATGATGTCCGACTAGTTGAGTGGATGTGTGTGAATGGTGATGAGAGTAAATAAACAAGAGCCTTTGTTTGCAATTTTTTGAATTTTACACAATATATATCTAAATCAAATGTAATTAGAAATGCATCATACATAAAGTGTTTTGATAAAGAAGCATATATGTGAATAAATGGTTTTTTCTGTGTGGGGAAACAAAGAAAACAAATGCGCGTGTCCTATAAGACGTAATGTCCTTCCTCTCAAAATAGCACTGGACCTTCCAATACCACTCGACAGTGGGGTCAAAAGCCACCAGAAGATAAACTAGTGAAGGATGAAGCGATTAGTTATAATGAGGGGTAGAGGGGGCATATCCCGAAAGAACTGGTGATATTTCCCAATAGCCACACAAAATCCCAATTGTAGCCCACAATTGCCACCTGGGTAGATGTCCTAAAATTTGGTCACTAGGCACCTCAGTCAAAGTGCAGCATTTAGATTTTTGGCCTAAGAAACGGGTCACGGGCTGGATCCCATCCAAGAGGTGGGTGCCTCAAGGGGGGATGCATAGAACAACTAGACCTCGGCCTTCAACCCTTCATGGGTATCTCCCTGTCTTATGGTGTTAGGAACACTTGACTTGGAGGATTTATAGTTCCCTATTTGACAACTTCTATTGTTTTGACAATGTGAGAACCAGATAACAGGGAGTTATTTGGATGCCTATCCTCGAAATCCTACCTAGACTAAAAAAATTCTTTTGGCACCTCCTGTGGAGGAAAACGTAGTGAGTTTTTAGAAAAAAATTAGATGTGGTTGTTTGATAGATTGGGGGTATGAGCCAATCTTGTTGACATTAAATGGGAGTGGATAGTTTCTTCAAGAAAAGGGTGGGGTGTTTCGAAATCCCGTTGGAGGAAACTTACTTTGACCTCCACGTTTCGTGATGAAAACTATGTGAGTGATAAGTGACTTTTGTGTGTGAATGAGTGGAAGTGTGCCAATGTTTTAATGAATTAGGTGTTACCTTGCTGCATGTGGACTTCACTTGGTCCTTACAAGTGTTGATTACCTGATTACCTAAATGCCTTTGGTACAACCTTGTGTAATTCAAAAGCCCCTAGGAAGCTAGCATGTGGACATGTGGGTCATTTGTTGTTCCTTTATCTCCCTATTGTGATTTAATCTAAGAAAGATTTGAAACTATCCTAGATTGTGATCATGTGGGCATGTATGGGACCATTACCAAACCTTTAAACTTCCCTAGTGATTTAATCTAAGAAAGTAAATTTCAACACTATCCTATCTTTGTAGCATGTGGGCATGTATGGGCTCGTTACAATCTTGAGATGTGTTTGAAAAATAAACTAAGAGGAGTCTTGAGGGGGTTGTTGTCCTCTCCTAAAGGTTTTAGTCTTTTTAAGGGAGATGAAATTGTCCTACAACCTTTTTCTGATTCTCAAGGTCGCTTTGAAGTGCGAGAGAAGAGCATACTAAACTATTGTTATCCAATTTATGGTCTCAATGAAAGCTTTATGTGATTACAAATGATTCCAACTTATACTCTTAGTCCAAGCAAGCCATCCATGTGGCAAAATGAAATCAAAAGAGGAAATAATGATTTTAAACCCCCTAAGTGCCTATGTGTTTTGACTAATCCCTTTATATGGAGAGGAAACTAAGTGTGGTGCATATTACAACATGCATGAAATCATTTTTAAGAAGGCTAGGGGCCTTCCCCAAATCACAAAAAGGCTTACAATGTGTATTTTTCTGCACAGGTGCGTGGGTCTCAGAGTAGACAGAGGCTCACTGAGTGCCTATGCGCAAACCAAAAAAGAATTTTGGGTGCAGGTGCACAGAGGGCGTTGAACAACACAGTAATTTTGGCGCACATGCGCACGATGCATGATTGTGGGCCAATAAACCCATGCACACCTATCACATGGCCGTGAAGAAAATTCTGAATGGAATTCTCTCAATTCAGCTTTGAATTGGATGTTTTGCAAGTCGACTTGTGCCGATTATGGTACCGGTAGGTTAAATAAACCAAAAGAAGAGCTAGAAAAACCCAAATGGGGTAGGAAATTGATACCTTCCCCCAGTGGAGTCGCCAATCTGTTGTGCCTCTTTTGTCACCTAAATGAGCAAAATAGAGGTGCTTACAAGCTTAGTTGGGTTAGCTAAGCAAGACAGCAGTGAAGGAAAGGGTTAGAAAAATAAACATAAAATACTAAGCTAAGAATTAAACTAAGAAATGAAAGAACAACTAAACTATCAAGCATAAGGACATAAGAACAAAAAACCAATAAGACTCATGTCACCAATGGAAAGGATTGTATTAGTGAAAAATAAAACACCAAGAAGAAAGAGGACTTTGGGTCCCTTCTTCCTCCAAGGGAGAGCTCTTGGACCCCCACAATTTAGCTCTTCTTACAACTTTGAAACTTGAAAGAAATGGTGAAAGAATCCCAAGCTAATCCACTCAAAAGGTGAGATGGATTGCCCAAATGTAATGATGCTAGTATACTCTTGATGAGAAAAGAGGATTCCCCAAGAGAATAGCAGCAGCATAACCTTGCAAATCAATTCCTTGAAAATGTAGTGCACCCATGGCCTTGTTTTATAGCACCACTTTGAGGTATTGTGCAACCAGCTTTTAGTGTGAAAAGGGGTTGTTTAGCGCATTTTTAGGTCTTTGACTAGCCACCCATTCAGATCCAGCTGAGATTTGGATGTCAAATGAACTTGGAAGTTGAACCAGAAGTGGGTGGGAGGCCGACCAATCTCATAAATGCGTCATTCTCAAGTGTGCGTGGATTTTAGCGACCACAGTCACGCATCATGCGCATGTGCATTTTTCTTGCGTTTATGGATGGCGCATGTGCATGCATACCCTGTGTAGTCATATCGCACTTTGATTTTATCACTGGTTGTATAGTTTTGGACCTTTTGGAAATGCTTTTTTGGTAATTTTGGTCCATGGGTGAACTCATAACTGCTTGAAGATGTTGGATTCCTATAACCATTTGCAGACAAAATTTCAGTGATAACACACATGAAAATAGCTGGTGCATTTGACAATCCAAATGGCACCACTGTGAACTCATAATGACCATACCTTGTCCTGAAGGTGGTCTTGTTTATATCTTCCTCTTTAATCCTTACTTGATGGTATCCTGACGTGAGATGTATCTTTGAAAATATCTTTGCATCCTTCAATTGATTAAAGAGATCATCAATCCTTGGCAAATGATACTTGTTCTTAACATTCACTTTATTCAATCGTCTGAAAACAATGCACAATCTTAGTGTCCCATATTAATTCTTCACGAACAAGACTAGGGCACCACAAGATGACACACTTGGGCGTATATACACCTTCTTCAGAAGTTATTCAAGTTGCATTTGCAACTCCTTCAACTCTGGTGTACTCATTCTGTAAGGAGTCTTTGACACTGGAGATTCTCCAGGCACTAAATTTATAGAGAAATCAATGTCTCTCTTTTGGGGTAGTCCTAGTACCTCCTTGAACACATCTTCAAAATCTTCCAGGACTGCATGATCATCCAAATTTGGTACCTTATCTTTAGGTGTCTCTCCCATATGTGCTGCAAATATTTGACACCCTTTTATGTAACATTTCTTCATCTACAATGTTGAAATCTCTCCAATGGTTACTACCCTAGGAATTCCCTACACTCTCCTTAGGTTCCCTTCCTCATCCAAGAAAGTAAATGCCTTGTTATGAAAGTCTAGGATGGCATGATGTTGGTCCAACCAATCCATACCAATTAGACAGACATAGGAACCTAAAGGAAAGATGTTCAAATATGCCCTGGTGTTCAGTCCATTCATGTCCATAAGACATGACTTAACCATCTCATTAACTTCTCTTTTGGATCCAATAGCCAGCTGCACCAACCAAGACTTTCCATGCTTGCTTCTTGGCAAATGAAAACTTTCCACCATCTTAGGATCTATATAACTATGACTAGCTCCTAAATCAATTAAAATAGCAATGGTTTGGTTGTTGATCATACCTTCCACTTCAATCATATGTGACTAATACTATGCTTGCTTGTTGTCCAGGGCTACATAGATCCTTGGTACATTTCTGCCCATGTCCTCCACTATTTCAGCTTGTTGTACATTGTGAACAATTCTCACTTTTTCACCTCTGTGAGGGAAATCTCTGTACATATGATCCTCTTTACAAACCCAACAATGAATAGGTGGTTGCCTTGGCCTTTGACCTCCTGCCTCAATAGTTCTGGTTTCTCTAGGAGTTTGATGTCCCTAACTATTATTTCTAAAGAATGGTGGCTTATTTCTCTAGGAGTTTGACAGGCGCGCTCGAGAGCGCGCCTGTGTTGTGAACAGGCGCGCTCATGAGCGCGCCTGTGGGAAAAAACAGGCGCGCTCTCATGCGCGCCTGTATAGCAAACAGGCGCGCATGTGCGCGCGCCTGTGGGTGGTAAAGTCGTGCCTTTGAGGCAAGGTGCCTGGGTGAAAAATTATCTTATTTTGATGTTTTGAATGAGTGCCCAAGCTAATATAGGTCTCTGGATTGTGTGCAGGCAGCTATTAGTGAGCATGGATGTGTGATGGCGCGAGCGGGACTGGGATCCGCTGCGAGAGGAGGTGGCCGAGGCGAGGCTGGCGGTGCGGGCAACTTTAGCAGCTAGTGGGTTGCTAAAGTTTTTTTAGTGCCCTCTGATATGGGCCCAGGAGTACTTGCTCCAATTTTTGATTGAGATGTGGAGCCCTGCACATCATTGCTTCCTCGTGCGAGGAGAGCAGGTCGCCTTCACGGCGGAGGAGGACGTATATTTTTTGACTGGGCTCTCCTTTCGGGGAACACCGTTGCCGGCATCGCCTATGCTGCCGAGGGACATAGAGCTGGTGGAGGTCGTCGGGCAATTCTGCTCAGGCGTACACTACATGACTGGGTCGTCCGTGCGCATTAATGCGCTAGATGTTCTGCTGCATTGTTGCGTAGCGGCGATGATAGTGCGGGTCTATGGGTCTACAGCACCTCACCGGATTAGTGGTGGGGAATTGATGTTGATGGAGCGGGTGGTGGTGGGCCGTGAGCGATTCGCCTGGGGTTTGGCTCTCCATGCGCGGATGGTTGCGCAGCTGGACCGTTGTCGGTCAGTAGGCAGGGGGGAGTTTACATTTGGTTCCATCCTGGTGGAATTTTTCTTGGAGAGGGTGTCGGCGTTGCGGCCGAGGGTGGTGCTGGAGGTACCAGCTGTACGACACCCACGTCTGAGGTGGTGGTCTGAGATTTTGGTTCGCCACGGTGGTGGCGAAGGGGGTCACTACTTTTCGGAGGAGGCGGTGCAGATATGGCGGCAGACGCCGCAGTTTATACTCCAGTTCCCGTATGCGGGGGTGGACTTCCGGAGGGACCCAGATATGGTATTGCCTCCTGGGGAGGTATTTTATCACAGAGGTACATTGTGTACTTGTATGTTGTGAATTATATTATGCTTTTGATATACTAGTGCATATGTTTTGATGTATAGACATTGGTATCCTTGTTTGTTGCTTGTTTGGTGCTTGTGCAGATGTGGCTCCTCGTGGGCATGAGGTGGATGTGCTCCATGTGCCAGTGCAGCGAGAGCAGGAGAGACCGCCGCGTGGAGGGCAGCATCCAAGGGATGAGGCTGCTGGAGGACCAGCAGGGCTTGAGAGACCGGCGCAGAGGCGCCGCTGGAATGATCCTGGTGCGGGGCCATCGCAGGCTCCTCCGGCGGCAGCCGGAGCAGATGCGGATCTAGTCCGTCGTTTTGAGACGGTTTTTCGGGACGTGCCTGAGGGCATGTGGACCCAGATCTAGGAAAAGGAGTTCCTGGAGCAGTGCATCGGATTGCCGCCACCATGGCGGTCAATCATGCGGCGAGCAGCTGTGCTCGCTGCGATGACGAGTGGACGCCTGCCGCCTGGGTAGGGTGGTCCTGCAGATATTCCACCACCTCCACCTGGGGCAGGTCGGGGTGGGCCACCACCGCCTCCTGAGGGAGGGGCAGCTGGGGGTGCTTTAGAGGCCCCTTGATTGTACGTTGTATTTTTATACTGTTTTTTATTAGGCTGGTGAGCCGAGTTTTGTACCATGATGTGGCACGGGCATGCAGGCCGATGTATTTTTTGTATGTAAACACTTGGTTGTTATATATATACATGAGTAGACATATTTGTGAGATCCAAATGTGTTACATGTGTTGTGTTTTTGATGATGATGATAATGATGTCTATGTTTCTTATATGTTGTGACATGATGTTTATGAGATGTTTTATATCTGTGTATTTTGATGTGATATATGCCAATCTAACACTGTGTTAGCTATTTCATCTGTTGTTTGATTCAATTCTCTTGGAATATGTGTAAATGTAATGGA
>JZKD02S0858409.1:92327-108761 GCA_000966675.3 Picea glauca
AATTCCCCAAAATCAATTCACAAATTGAGGATTTTATTTACCAATCTCGCTCCATCTGTCATGGCTTCATTATAACTTCAAATTTGACCAATTCAAGGTCTAAATTTGATAGAACCGATATTAAATCAATAATATCTCACTGTATGGCCGAATTTTCTCAATTTTCCCATGAATTTAATAGCAATAATTGGGGATTTTTCCCAACACTACACAATTGTTGTTACTTTTTACCATGGACACTCTGAAACTTGAAATTTTTCCACTTCAAAATAAATCCTCTGTGACATTCGCTTCAACTCAACTTTCTCGGCCCTTCCATGCTCAGTGTTGAAAACTGAAGCTTTGATACCATGTTGTAACATCCCCGGCCATCCATGTTGGGCCACGCTATGCTAGAGAACTCTTTCGTTCTCTCTACGGAACATACTGTAACATACCCAGTATCCAACTGAGCTATGGCACATAAATTTTTCGAACTACATGAAAATAAAATATATACACAGAGAACTCTTGTGAAATCTTTACATATAAACGTAAACAGACAAATGCATATTTTAAAAGCATGGATTCACACTGAAATAACAATAAACATATACATGTCGAATATACAGAAAATACCCATGAAAATAAACACGTAAATAATAATGCAGCATATAAATTTATCACACAACTGACATTTATCTTTGTAAGAATATCACCAACTGTGTACATACCTTCCACGAAGCTCCCATCCTTAGACCACACTATTCATCACTCTCAACAGTGAGTCACCCCCGAGCTGGCACTAAACTCCACCCGGGTAAAGGGATTCCTAACCAAGCTATAGGCTCATAGACAACAGGAAAGACTTTGTCATAGGTGCCAACTCAAACTAACAACCTACAATCCATCATTCCCCACATTCCTGTCCCACCCAGGAAGTGTGCCCCTTCTCTGCTCAACAGTCCTTCGGCTGCCCCACTTCCTTTTCGGGCTTCAGCAACAGGTCGGACAGGAAGTCTAAGAGCACTATAGTTGTAGTTTAGCACCTTCAAGAAATCAATTCCCAGCAATTCTCTCACCCAAAGAATTTCTCACGGGCCTGACAACCCGCCTCTTCAATATCCCATAGGCTTAACAACTTGCTTCTTCAGTCCATCTTGCAAGCTAACCAGCTACACAAACAGGTATGGCTATGGATACAGGTTCTGGTACAGTCATGAAGATACAAAGGATAGCTCAAAGTATGTGTGCATGCTCATGGATGATCGACTGGATGACTGAATGATGCTTGAATGATGGGAGAGTGTGTGAAAATGAACTAAGTCCCAACAATATGTATGCATGTCCCCAACTTGACACTTGTCATGTTGGGAGCTACTTTGGCCCACTTGTCCCCAACTTTAGAACTTAGGATAAAATAATTATCCATACTTTATGATTTAAGAAATATTAATATAATATTCCTTTTTGGCTTAAGCTCTCTAGCTTAGCCCTTTTCCTTAACTTTTGGCCCTCCCTTTCGCTAACTAGTGGAGTTTAGTCCCCCATCTCTTTTATCATGGTCGGTCAGCGTGCATCAATGTATTTTATATTAATCATGAGACATATACAAAAATAGGTTCACTGGCCTTTAACATCTAGGCTCTCCGGCCTAATCAAGACATAAGCATCCTAGCTTATAATAATTGTCTCACGAGCCTATAAAACATAGCATATACACAAAGGCTCGATGGCCTCAATATCGCGCGTACTTAATATGTTGTGCACAGTATCCTGGAATGTGCACACTTCATCCTTTTACTACGCAGTACATGCATGCACTATGCCATGAGAGGTGTATACAAAATTATATCAAAACAGCTCACCAGCTTAAGTACATTTGCATTTACATTTACAATTGGGTTTGGCCTAAGGATATTACAATGAGCATGGGGCATCTTATAACAATTTTTAGTATGATTTCTTTCACTATATCTGGAGGTATCGAAGGGTTTTGTGCAGTAGTAGCAGGAGGCATCCCCGTGGGTTGAGTAAGGGTCGTCATGTGTGGCCCTGTGAGACACCCTACAGGTGTCATGCGAGGACCCCTATAGATTGGGGGTTTTCAGTAGATCGGGTCTGTAGAGGTGTTCTGAAGAGTAGGAGGGCCACCTACAGGGCATATGTCACTAGAGCAGAGCATTATCAGGCTTGGAGAACCTTGGGCTCCATATATTGGCATCATTCCAGATTTCATTGTGTTGTTTCTATAGTAGATTTGTATGCTTCCTGAAAGCCATTAGTTGTGTGCTTAGTAGTATTCTACAGCTATTATTACAACCTTAGTTATCATTGTACTCATTTTTGGGAGTTTCCATCCATAATAAGATGCCATGGTTATCTGCTTTATTCTATGTGTAATGGGTATATGATGTATGTTTAAGATATATTTGGTACTTCTAGCAGCACTAATACAAATTGTTTGATAAAATAACACAAGGAATAGTAATAAATTTTTTGGTAGTACACATATATCCCCATCTACCTTAGTTGGGAATTTTACAACCTTTCCAAATGAAAATTATTCTAATTGGGACTTGTGATCAGGTAGTGTTCCCTTGTTACAGGAGGGAATTTCTCCACCTATCAACAATTGGCACTAGAAGGAGGTCATCCAACAAGTAATCCCTTTCTTACATCCTTCTTTGGATTTATTCATTTTGAAATGGCTCTTATCCATGTTCTGGAACATGATTTCAGTTTGCTTAGGCATGTTGGGAGTATTTATAGAAAGACATGCAATATCTTGCAAAAATTGAGTTTTAATGGGGAAGGTAAATTTTTTGCTTCTCATCATATGTCTGAGTTTAATCTTATTTTCAATCATTTACATGTATTTTATGAGAGTGAGAACTATGGACTTTTTACTGTTACTTTCAGAGGAAGAATCTAGAGTGTGTTTGAAATGTTTCCAGCCAAATCTATTCACACGTGGAAACCGTTCATGGAGTTGTTTCTCAACGCTCATGTGGATTACAATTATAAGTGGAGAATATTTGTAGACATGAAGGTGATCCTATCGATGCTTTTTTTTTCCATATTTATGTTAATTTGCTTCAGATTTCATGAGAAATATCAATCCTCTAGAGAAGATGCATTAGATTCGTTTATTTATCGTAATTCCCTTTCTAACCCATAGGATCATGAAAATAATGATGAACATAAAGTGGATTTATTTAATTATATGCATGTTACTAAAGATATTATCTCATAAGTTAATGTTAATTCAAGGTCTAATTCTATTAAGTCCATTAATAACACTGCAATTCTTATGCAACAACAAATGTTATAGGATTTTATAATGAGCAGTTTCAGAAACAATAGAATGTGTATGAGGATTCAACTTTTGTATTAAATAATGATACCCAAAATCTTGTGGAAGGACATAAGGTAGAAGAAGACTTGATGTTTATAGGCCTTGAAATTGAAGTTGTAAGTAATAGCAGTATTAATGGTGATATTGCATTTTTTTCTTCTCATATTGAACTAGGCCCTCTCATCCTTACCCAAAACTCATCATCAAATCAAACTTTGCATGAAAATGTTTCTCTTGAGACAATTAATGAAGGTTATCCTATCAAAAGGGAAGCATTTAAATTTTTACACTCTAAAAGATTTTACTCTTTGTATCCAAATTTGTTTGTCCACTATAACATACACTCTGATATTAATGATTTTCAATTTAAGACTATGCTATGGTCAAACTCTAGTTTGATGCAAAGTGATGTAAAAGTGTCTTACAAAAATGAGGGAAATGTTGGTATTCAATATAATTTATTTCAATATTATGAAGAAGAGAATAATATTTTTATGAACATTGTCTATGAAACACTTGCATGCTTTTTTAGTTCATCTAGTGTCATTGGAAATGTTGATTTGGTTTGTAAGTTGGAAAGGGATGGAATATTTTATCATGTTGTATTAGATATTGATAACACCAAGGCACTTCATCGCAAGATGATGGTAATATCAAGATCTCATGTCATTAATTCCAAATTTGAATGTGGAAGGAAAAATGAGGTAATTTACTACACGGTAATGTCAAACTCTCATTTTGTTTCTTTTCAATTTAAAAACAATGACATTTTTATTTAAATAAAACATTCCTCACTAAGTCCCTTTCTCAATTTACGGATCCTGGTCCTGATAAGATATGTATTCTCCATTAAATATTCACAAACATTAAATGACTTCCAATTTTATTTTTATGATCCAATTGAAGCTTGGTTGGAAGAATCATTTTTGAAGAAGTTTCCATTTCATATTATTCTCTTTGTGAATAGGAAATTAGATTTAATTATTCCCATATTTGGATATGAAGTATTACAATCCCAAGTACAAATACTTTCCATGTTTCTTTTTGTAGGATTGGAGTTACTTCGATGATTACATTGGTTGTATGATTTCACCTAGTTTATTTTTGTTAGAGTGCTATAGTGTAGGAGTAGTTTACTTTAACTTGTTCTTTGCTTTTTGTCTCCTTATTTTTCATTTCGGTATACGTAGAATAATATAATCCTCAATAAATATCAAATAAATGGTGTAGTCTATGCAAGTTACCTATTTCCACTTTAAGAAGGCAGATTGCAAACTTGTTAAAATATTTTCCTTCCAAATCTATTCACAGTTGCAAACAATACAGGAATTGTTTTTAGTGTTTTTCACAAATATTCCTATGATGAGTTGTGTGATGAACTAAAAAATATTTAAAAAGAAGAAGACGGATCAACTAGGGATTTCCTATCCAAATTCATGTATATTTTTTAGGGTGTTTCTTTAGTTGGTAAATTTTATGTCTCTTACATCTACAAATTCTCTTTTCATCAAGCAACATAAGTTAGTAAATGATAAAATGATATCATATTGATCTAATTCATAGAAAATTTCTAGTCTCATTGAAAAATTTTATCTTCCTTCACTTACTTTTCTACTGATAAACAGGTGGTATTTTGCACAGAAAGTCTAAATTCCAATATTTTAGAAATCTCTTGTGGAAGGACAAAATTTGTAATTGTTTTATGATAAGACACTCCAATATTAAACAATGTTCATATTCAAGTTTTGTCATTTTTCTTTATCAAAGGATAAACAATAATCTCCACTTGAGGAAAAAAGAAAGATATCACTTTCACATTTCTCGAAATGAGGAAGAAGTTGTCTTTTGTGATCGACAATGTATTTCACAACAAACTTCTTTTGTTTAATGAAGAGGAACTCTCGAACTTGCACCTTTTACTGATTTTTTCATCAAGAGGTCTACTCAACCTTTTTTCTTTGATTTTTTTATGATATCCCTTCCATGTTGTTGATTGTTTGTGAAAATTAAATTGATATAGATAATCATTCAAGTTCTAATGTCATAAAATAACATGAGGGAAATACTATTCACTAATCAAAACAAGTCTTCATAGATACACATGATATTAGACATTCTACATCTTGCTTAGGAAAAGTACGAATTGATTTTTATAAGGTTGATGGTGTTAGTGTTGGTGTGATTCCTAAATCAAAGTTTCTAAATTATTTATCAATAATTGATAATGATTTGGGAGAGGATAATCCTTTTGAAGAGTCTCCCTGCAGAGAAGCCTTTCATTCATTATTTTCTAATAGTCATTATCATGATTATCCTAATATGTTTTATGTTTCTCATGTGCAGATATTCACCTAATCCTTCAAAGATTTATCTCCAAGATCAGATTTTAATGAGAAGTCGACTATTAGTTATCCAAAATTTGGAAATGAGAAAGATGGCATTGATACTTTTAACTCATTTTAATATCATCCATTTTAACCTTTTAATAGGAAAATGTTACTTCTATGGATGTTTGCAAAATTATGTTTCTTCCAAATTCTTGCATTTCCTTGGATGTGAAAGAAGAAAGGTATTTTTATTGTCATAAATAGTTGTTTGACCACATTAGTTTTTTTGATACTTTACATGTATGGGTTGATCATTTTAATGATAGACAATTCGAGTATCATGATCCTTCTCAAACTCCTGGTTAGTTAAAACATAAAGTACAAGGTAATGAATTATGGCTTGCATTCAAGTTAAATCTTTGAAAACCTTCTTTCCTAACTCACATAATGTATGGGCTTACCAAACCTCAACTAGGACTTCCACCGGGTTTACACTATTTCAACTCATTTGTGGAGTGGAGGCAATCATACCAATTGAATGTGAAATCTCGTCATTGAAACTAGCCATGGAACTCTCACCCAATACTTCCATTGAGGAAGAATGTATCTTGTATTTGGACCACTTAGATGAACAACATCTAGAAGCTACCATGGCCAATAAGACTTGTTGTAGGGGCTAGTTGGCCTCGCCAACTAGACTCGTTAGTCAACTAGCCAAGTCAATTGTAGTGGACGGTTAGGAGAGTCGGTCGGATAGGAAGTTACATAATGCAACTGACTTGTAACAGAAGATCATACATATATATACATGGCTATGTAATCGAATGTAAGAGACTATTTTGAATATAATAAAAATCTTTGATGGTTATCTCACCTCTTGTGTATGTTTTTCTATGTGACTATGTGCTCTTCTATATGATGTTATAGTATGTGTTACTCTATGTAAGGATCTACTGGTAACTATCTCATACTTTCTCTCAGATCACAACATTGGTTTTGTTGTCAGTAGTTATGAACTCGAGCATGCATAACAAAAACACATAGATGTTAATTTTGGAAGATATACACAAATGGTGGGAGAATAAAATTACCAACTATATCAGAAACTATGCAAGAAGAAATCGATTGATGCTAGCAGAAGCTTGTACTCAGTTCTTCTTGAAGATACATGGATGATTTTTGGAAGTTATTCCAAAGGAACTGTATGAATATCTCATCCAATCTAATGCACATACTAACTCTGGATGAGCATTTGATTCACAAAATCAAAAACGGAGGAAGAACAAACCTGAACAAGTGGTTCGAGAGGATTGTACAAGACTACATTGAAGAACATGTTGGCATGTTTTACAAGAAGAGTGTGCTTGTCATTGATGGCAAGAACAGTAGTGAAACCAAAACTTGCGTAAGAATATGTTGCAAGGAGTGCACAGATCCACAATTCGGCTAAGTTTCAAAGTGACTCTTTAAGAAGTCGTGAGAGAAGAAGACGAGAAAGCTCGGAAAAGATAGTGGTTCCCAGAAGTGCAAATGAGTTCCAAGAGACAAACTCGCAGGAGGAGCAAAGGTTGAGACCCTTGAACACTTAGAAAACCTTATAAGTTAGAGATATAAAAATCTCGGGAGGAAGAGAAACATTGGGCGTTGGATCACCGATCCAGAGGACCAAAAATCATTTGATCAAATCAAGGTGCATGAGACTTAGCGCTTTGCACATGTAGGTGAGGGAGCTTGCCAAAGTTCCAAAGTCCCAAAGTAATTTGAGACCGTTCATCACCAAGAGGAGAATTTGGTTCGTTGATTGTCAGGAGATACGTGTCAGCAGACCGTGAGTTCAGGAGGGAGAAAAGTTTGAGATTTGAAATCCCTGAAGTCCGGAGAGCCGGAGAGCTGGAGTAAATTTCAACCGTCAAATCTAGAGGGATATGTGGTGACAAATCATGAGCTTCTGAGAAATCACTTCGAGAGTTTCAGTTTGAGATTTGAAATTCCCGAAGCCTGGAGAGTCGGAGAGCCGAAATTCTGAAGATGTGTCACATTGGGAGACCACGTCAGCAAGGACATGTGGCAGACCACGTCATCAAGGACATGTGGTAGACCACGTTAGTAGACCATGTCAACAAGGACATGTGGTAGACCACATTAGCAAGGACATGTGGCAGATCACATCAATGAGTGACATGTGGCAACCACTCGACCCGTGCCAAGTCAACAAGTGACATGTGTAATGTTACGTCACTCTAGGAGATTTACTTTGGGAGTTTCACCACCAACAAATGATAAAATCTCTGAAGTCCCGAAGGCCAAAGTTGTGAAAGGGTCGAAGGGCCAAAGATCTGAAGTGGTGAAGGATAGAGTCTCAAATTCTCAAATGCCGAAGTCCCGAAATGGACACGAGTCATCCGATCTGAAGATCACTTCGGGTGTATTCTCAACCATTGATCATATTACAGGGGAAGTGAAATTTGAGACTTGAGATCTCTGAAGTCTGGAGACCCGAAGGAGATCTTGATCGTTGATCGAGAAAGGGTCCGAAGAACCATTGATATGGTTGAAAGGTCAAATTCTCAAAGTAGAGAAAGAGTCATCGATTGATAAGGATAGGAGTCTGCGGATCATCGACTCTGGAAGATTGGCATACGGAGGAAAGCAGGGTGTGAGAGTTGAAACTCGTGAAGCCCAAATCATGAAATAAACCTTAGTCATTGATTTAGGAAGGTTAGATCTGATTCGCAGAACTTGAAAGGACAGATCTAAACCATCAGTTCATGAGCACCGTCAAGATCGTGAGATCGATGGTACCGTCACATTGCAGGGATTGAAGGTGCATGAACGTTAATAAGTTGAGGGCAGGCCGCAATTGAAACCACGGTTTTGGAGAAAGGACATGTGGAGTCTCAAGGTAAATTGCAGGGAGAAACGTAGTTTGATTTCAAACCACCTTTGGACGTGCCCACAACTGTGTGGTCACATGAGATCATCGCCCAAGGTCATATCGAAAAAATGGAGCTATCACTCACTAGACCAAGATTGTGAAGTGACTTTTTGAATAGGCATGTGGTCACCACCAGTGGTCACGTAAAGGAAGGGGCTTAGAAGCCAAAGAAGCCAAAAACAACTGACTGTAACTGCCAGAGAAGCCAAAGAATATCAGGATAATGGTCTCTAGTGATTAACAAGTTCAGGATAACTGCCAGAGAATCCAAATAATCTTGAATAATGGCCACATATGATGAACAAATTTAGTATAACCACCAGAGAAGATGAAGAGTTGCAATGATGATCATGCAGAGGACTCGGTGTGAGAAAGATATGCAGAACAGATAAGAGAGTTTGTTTTTTCGATAGCTATGTATGTGGATAGAAGGAGAGGGTCTGTATTACTTGAAGTGGAGATCAAAGGTGCAATGTATATCATGCAGAGGCATCATAGAGAATAAAAGGTAGAAGAGAAGTTGAACAGAGAGGTGTCGTGTGAAGGAGGAAAAAAACAGAGCATAGAAGTTGAAGAAGGCAGAGGAGACATGGAGTTGTAACAGACCATATCAAAGACAGAGCAAGTAAGTAAAGTTTTGTAACATTCAATCAAGGTGGTAGGGTGGTTCTAGGGAGGATTGTAGTCCTCTAAATTCTAGTTGGTGCTAGAAGATATTCTGGGAGTTGGTGCTTCCATCTAGTTGGTGCTAGAGAAACCTGGGAGTTGGTGCTAGAGAAATATGAGAGTTGGTGCTCTCTGCAAGTTCTAGATTGTTATCATAGGTTGTAGCCTCATATTTGATTTGGTTCTCAAAGACTATGATGTACATGAAGGTTGGATCTTAATTGACATCTGAAGAAAAAGAGGTTTTCTCCCTTTATGGGTTTCCTCGTGAAATTTTGTATCTCTGTGTATTTTGTGTGATTGATCAAATATTGTATTTCTATGCATGTTAAGTTATCAGTAACACATTAAATAATAATCTAGAAATATTCAGAAAAGAACAAGAAAAGTTTCAATCTTATATTATAATTGATTCACCCCCCCCCCTCTTAGTTATATTTCCAACAATTGGTATCAGAGTTGGTGCCTTTGATCAAAAGTAGATCCATAAGCTTGAACATGACTAGCCATGAAGGAATTTCAACTAATAGAGCCCCTATGTTTGATGGAACAAACTTTTCCTTCTGGAAAATAAGGATGAGAACATATTTAATGTCTTTGGGTGATGATGTTTGGGATGTCATTGAAACTAGATATGTGAAGCTTGTAGTCTTGGCCTCAAAAGATGGCAAGATAGAGTTTAGATTTAATGCAAAATCAATGAATGTCATCCTCAGTGGACTTGCAGAAGTCGAGTTTGTCAAAGTAATGCATTTTGATTCAGCAAAAGTTATGTGGGACAAGCTGATAAGTAGTTATGAAGGTAATGAAAAGGTGAAAGAGGCAAAACTATAGACTCACAGACTGAAATTTGAGCAATTAAAGATGGATGAAGAAGAAACTCTCAGTAAGTACTTCTTACATATAGAATAACTTGTCAACACTATGAAAGGTCTAGGTGAAAAGATAGATGAACCTTTTTTAGTCCAGAAAATATTAAGATCTCTCCCTAATAGATTTAACTCAAAGGTCTCTGCTATAGAGGAAATAATCGATCTCAAAACGTTGACACTAGATCAACTTCTTGGAACCCTAACTTCTTATGAAATGAGAATCACCAAAATTAAATCCACTACAAGAGAAGCATCCTTTAAAGTAGAGAAAAACACAGACTCCGATATAGATGAGATTGAAGCAAATTTTGTAAGAAGACTGATGAAAGGATCAGGCAAATACAAAGGTAAACTACCCTTCAAATGTTTCAACTATGGTAAGATAGGTAATTTTGCATCTAAGTGTCCTCACAAAAGAAAGGATCAAACGTATGACGATGAAGATAAGCACAAACATGAGAAGGTATATAAAGAGAATAATTTTAAGAAGAAAAGCCTTTGTGTAAACAATGATGACGATTCTTCAGATGATGAAAGTAGTGACTCTTCTATTGAAAGTAAAATAAATGATATCATGCTAATAGCTTTAGAAGACCTAAATACTGAATATACATGAAGTGAGTTTGTTGATTGTGAAGCAGTAGTATATCTTGAAGGAGAACTTGCCAGTGCCATGGAAGAGATTGATAGACTTAGAGAAAAGAAAAGAAAAGAAAAACAGTTACTGCTCAGGTATGAGAAAACAGGCAATAAACCATCTAAAGAAATTGCTCTGTTGAAGGTTAAATTAGAAGAATCTAAGAATATTGAATACATCCTCAAACAACAATTGAAGGAAGCTGAAACAAAAGGTGAAAAATTGGAAGCTAAAGTAGTGACTGTCAGAAAAGATCTAGAGACATTTCAGGCCTTATATCATCAGAATCTGACAAGTATTAAAGCCTCAGAAGGGTTAGCATCCATTCTGAATCAGCAAAGGAATTAAAAGTTGAAAACTGGTTTGGGTTATGAAGAGGGATCAAGTAGTAGTCAGCCAAGCAATAAATAATCCATCAAGTTTGTCAAATCCACAACCATTGAAAACAGCAAACCTGCAGAAACAAAGGAAGATAATCAGTTGCCTAGGAGGAGTGAAGAAAAAGGTATAAGAACTGAATCTGTAAAACAAAGAAATAATACACCATCTGCTAAAGGAAATCATCAGCATGGAAGAAATCGACCTGCTCAAAGAAGACAGCCATTTTCCAGGTACAAAGATTTTTTCTATGGATATTGTTTTTATTGTTCTCACTTTGGCCACAAAGTTGTAAATTGTTCTTTAAGATTTAGACATGAGAAATAAAGATTGTCAAGGGATAAATATCTGCCACAACAAAGAATGAGACAGCCAATTAACAAACAACCACAGACTGCAAATCGTGTGATGGTTGGGAAAAAGGCACAGATTAAGCATAACAATCGTTATGATCCTTTATTCAATGAACCCAAATGTTACATCTACCATAATTATGGACATAAAGATGCAAATTGTCGATTAAAGAACTATAAGCCAGATTCAAATCACAGAGCTGAAAATGCCAAGATTTGGAAGAAGAATGAAGATAACAAGTGTGAATTATTATTGTCAGCTCAAATACAAAAGAACCCCTGGTATATTGATAGTGGATGCTCCAGTCATATGCTAGGTGATAAAAGTAAGTTCCTATCACTCAAAGAAAGTAAATCAGAAAGTGTGACTTTTGGAAATGATGCTCCAGGAAAGATCAAAGGTAAAGGTCTAGTAAGCTTAAGTAATGGAAGAAGCAAAGCTCAATATGTATTATTTGTTGATGGTTTAAATCACAATATTCTTAGGGTCAGTGAGATGTGTGATAGAAAATGTGAAGTCACTTTCACTGCCAAGAATTGTAAAATAAAAATATTGAACACAGGAGAGCTGATTGCAAAAGGGGTTAGAACTGAAAACAATGTCTATATTCTAAAGGAAGATAAGGAGAAATGTCATTTAAGCAAATTTGATGAAAGTTCGTTATGGCACAGAAGACTTGGACACCTGAATTTTGATCATATTGTCAAACTGAATAATGAAGGTGCTATGAAAGATCTTCCAAGAATATCTAAGCCTCATAACTATGTATGTGAATCCTGTCAAATGGGGAAGTTGACTCGTGCTCAATTCAAAACGAAGAGTTTCACATCTTCATAGAAATCGCTTCAGCTTGTCCATATGGATCTCTGTGGACCATCGTGAAAGGTAGGAACTGGAGGAGAATGCTACTTTATGTTGGTCATTGATGACTTATCCAGACTTACATGGGTTTCCTTTCTGAGAGAAAAACCTAATGTGTTTGAGAAGTTCAAAATGTTTAAGGTGTTAGCTGAGAATAAGACAGGAAGGAAGTTAAAGGCAATTCGCTCAGATAGAGGAGGAGAATTTCTGTCAAAACATTTCAAAGAATTTTGTGACAGACATGGAATTAAAAGAGAATATACTATTCCAGGTACTCCCTAACAAAATGGAGTTGTAGAATGCCAAAATAGATCAATTCAGTAGATGGCAAGGGATATGATGAGTGAAAGGGGCATTTCACAAACCTTCTGGGTGGAGGTTGTTCACACGGTTGTTCATATTCTGAACAAAGCGCATCTAAGGCTGAACAGTGATAAAAATCCATATGAGTTGTGGTTTGGTCGACCTGCATCAATCAAGCACTTCATAAATTAGTAGAGTGTATTGATGTTTGAATTGATGAAGAAACTCTTGTGAAAGATCAACATAGAATAAGCACTAAGTCAGATGAAAAATATGATGAGAATAATGAAAATGAAGAACAACAAATCTCATAGTCACAAGAAAATGATGAATCGGGAGAAGAAGAGACACCTATACAAGAAGAGTTAGGATAGCAATCAGCATCAAATCCTTCCTCCATAATTACTCAAAAGAATCATCCTGAAAGTCAGATAATTGGTGAGAAAGACAAAGGTGTACAAACCAGGAGAAGGATAATCGAAGACACCGAGCAATCACATATAGCCTTCATATCCGTGGTGGAACCAAAGAACTTTAATGAAGCCAGTAAAGATGTAAATTGGTTAAAATCAATGAATGAAAAACTGGATCAGATTGAAATGAATGACACTTGGGAACTCGTTCCTAGGCCAGCAAATAAAAATGTAATAGGATCCAAATGGGTCTACAAAAATAAGATGAATGAGCAAGGAAATATTGTAAGAAATAAGGCTATATTGGTCTGCAAAGGATATGCTCAAATAGAAGGACTGGATTTTGATGAAACATTTGTGCCCATAGCAAGATTAGAAGCTATTAGAATATTTCTTTCCTATGTGTGTCATAAAAGGTTTAAAGTCTATCAAATGGATGTCAAGTCATCTTTTCTAAATGGAGATATAAAAGAAGAAGTCTATATGGAACAACCAGAGGATTTTGAACTGTCAAATAACCCTGACTTTGTCTGCAAGCTGAAGAAATCCTTATATGGGTTGAAACAAGCTCTTTGTGCCTGGTATTACAGACTGGATAAGTATCTTCAAGACAAAGGGTTCAAGAGAGGAACAGTTGACAACAATCTATATATCAAAACAGAGGGTAATGATTTTCTCATTGTGTTGGTCTATGTAGATGATATCATCTTCGGAAGTAATAATGCTTCATTGGTACAATGGTTTGCATCTGCCATGCAGTCTGAATTTGAAATGTCTATGATAGGGGAACTGTCATTTTTTCTTGGTCTGCAAATTACTCAGAGGTCTGAAGGAATATTTGTTTCTCAGGAAAAATATCTAAGAGAAACGTTGAACAAGTTTCAAATGGAATATTCTAAACCTGTGAGCACAACTATGGTCACTGGATGCAAGTTAATCAAGGATGATGAATCACCTAATGTTGATCAGAGTTCATATAGGTCTATGATAGGCAACCTGTTGTACATCACAGCATCTCATTCAGACATAATGCATGATGTTGGAATGGTAGGAAGGTTTCAGTCTACACCTAAACATAGTCATCTGCTATCTGTCAAAATAATATTCAGATACTTGAAAAAAACAATGAACTATGGCCTATGGTATCCTAGGAATCAGAATTTTCAATTATCAGTGTATTCATATGTTGATTGGGCTAACTTCATGGATGAAAAGAAAATCACAAGTGGAGGTGCATTCTTCTTAGGAGATTCTCTTGTAGCATGGTTGAGCAAGAAGCAAGGTTCCATTTCCTTATCGACTACAGAAGTTGAATGCATTGCAGCTTCCACTTATTCTACCCAAGTATTATGGATGATTCAGACACTTGCAGACATGGAGGTAAAGTATACTGCACCAATACCAATTCATTGTGATAATACTAGTGTAATTAGTGTGTTCAAGAATCTTGTATTTCACTCCAGAACCAAGCATATACCCATCAAGTATCACTTCTTGAGGGAACAGGTAACCAACACTATTGTTTATGTGCATTATATTCCATCCAAAGATCATATTGTTGATATCTTCACTAAACCACTTGCAAAATCTCAATTTGAGTATCTACACCAGAAGTTGGGCGTGACATGTGGCAGATCACATCAACGAGTGACACGTGGCAATGACTCGGCTCGTGCCAAGTCAACAGGTGATGTGTGTAATGTTACATCACTCCAGGAGATTTACTTAGGGAGTTTCACCACCAACAATGACAAAAGCTTCAAAGTCCTGAAGGTCGAAGTTGCAAAAGGGCCGAAGGGCCAAAGATCCAAAGTGGCAAAGGACAGAGTCTTGAAGTCCTGAGTGCCGAAGTCATGAAGTGGACACGAGTCGTTCGATCTAAAGATCACTTCGGGTTTATTCTCAACCGTTGATCATATTACAGGGGAAGTGAAAGTTGAGACTTGAGATCTTTGAAGTCCGGAGACCTGAAGGAGATCTCGATCGTTGATCAAGAAAGGGTCTGTAGAACCATTGATCTAGTTGAAAGGTCAAATTCCTGAAGTAGAGGTAGAGTCGTCAATTGAGAAGGACAGGTGTTCGCAAATCATTGACTCTAGAATATTGGCGTATGAAGGAAACCAGGGTGTGAGAGTTGAAACTCTTGAAGCCTGGATCATGAAATAAACCTCAGTCATTGATTTAGGAAGGTTAGATCTGATCCACAGAACTTGAAAGGACAAATCTGAACTATCATTTCAAGATCACCGTCAAGATCGTGAGATCAACGGTCTCATTGCATTGCAGGGATTGAAGGCAAACGGGCGTTAATAAGTTGAGGGCGGGTCGCAATCAAAACAATGGTTTTGGAGAAAGGACACCTAGAGTCTCGAGGTAAATTGTGGGGTGAAACGTAGTTTTATTTCAAACCACCTTTCGACATGCCCACAACCACGTGGTCACATGAGATCATCAACCAAGGTCATATCGAAAAAATGGAGCTAGTGCTCGCTAGACCGAGATCGTGAAGTGCCTTTTTGAATAGGCGTGTGGTCACCGCCAGTGGTCACATAAAGGAAGGGGCTTAGAAGCCAAAGAACCCAAAAACAACTGACTGTAACTACCAGAGAAGATGAAGAGTTGTGACTACCATAGAAGCCAAAGAATCTCAGGATAACGGTTGCTAGTGATGAACAGGTTAAGGATAACTGCCAGAGAATCCAAAGAATTTTTGAATAACAGCCACTAATGATGAACAGATTCAGTATAACCACCAAAGAAGATGAAGAGTTGCAATGATTATCATGTTGAGGACTTGGCGTGAGAAAGATATGCAGAACATTGGAAATGGCACCATGTGAATCACTGAAAACCTGTCAACACAAGAAGATAATCAACCAAAGAGTGGATAATTATGCTAGATAGACTGTTGTGCCTCTTTCATCACCTTGGTGAGCAAATAAGAGGTGCTTGCAAGCTCATTTGGGTCTGCTGAGCAGGACAGCTGTAGAGAAAAGAGTTAGAGAAAGAAAAACAAAACTATAATTAAGAATTAAACTAATAAAAACTAAAATCATAAGCATAGGGACATAGAGATAACAAGAACAAAAAGACCCATGTCACCAATGTTTGAGGCTTGATCTATTGATGAAAACAAAGCACCAAGAAGAAAGGGGACTATGAGTCCCTTCTTCCTCCAAGGGAAGGATCTTGGACCCTCACTAGTAGCTCTTCTTACAACAAAGAAAATGAAAATAGTGATGAAAGAACTCTTTGCAAATCCACTCAATGGTGATATGGATTGCCCAATGTAATGGTGCCAATGTGCTCTTGTCAAGGATGGAGTCCTTAAAACAATATAGGTAGCATAAC
>JZKD02S0858409.1:108811-119535 GCA_000966675.3 Picea glauca
CAAGGATGGAGTCCTTAAAACAATATAGGTAGCATAACATTACTTTGAATTCCTTGAGAAAATGAGGTGCATTCATGGCTTTTTATAGCATTGCTTTGGGATTTTGTTTAACTGCTTTGTAGTGTGAAAAGAGGCCATTTAGGGAATTCTTAGGTCTTTGACCAGCCCACCATTCGGATCCAGCCCAAATTTGAGGGTCAAATCGTCTTGGGAGCTGAACCATAAGTGGTTGGGAGGCCGACCACTTCAATAAATGTGTCGTTTAGCAGGTGCGCGGATTTTTTCGCTAACAATCGCGCATCATGCACCTATGCACGCTTTATACATTTATGTTCCGCGCATGTGCACGCGATCCCAATGTCTGCAAAGCGCTCTTCAATTTTTCACTACTTTGTATAGTTTTTTACCTTTTTGAATGTTGTGGTATTAATTCAGGTCCATGAATGACTTCATTACTGTTTGACGATGCTGAGTTCTTGTAACCATGTGCGGACAAAATTTCAGTGATAACAGATGCCCCCTGATGGGTGAGGTTAGGAGTAGACGTATAGCCAAAATCCATCAATGTTTCTTCTACTAAGAATGTTTTTCTAAGAGAGAGTAATAGTGTGATTGTCCAGAGCGATCCGTTGGAGGGAAAAAGGAACCGGTAGGACCCGACCTTCAATAAGGTGTGTAAAATATAAACTGTGTACAACCGAGGTGGGTATGCCCCATGCTTGTGTCATGTAACTCTGAAAAAGATGACGGAAGCGTTGGTGTAGACAAATGAAACGCCCTCGGGGGTGGTTGTGATAAAGGAAAAAGACAATTTTTCAAATGAACATACTTTGAACCATAGGTAGTGATCGTTGTAATAAGTAGCATCGATTATGTGGGTATTGATATCCCAGTCAAGTTCAGAGGTCTTCGGCAAATGAGAGAAATAACTACAATAGTCGCAAAGTAAGACCCATCGTAACACGAGAAAGTGTTGGCGTCGAATGTTATGGGGGTCAATGACAGCAGGAAGAAATGGTGTTTCACCCTGTGCCGTCCAAGATCTCTCATTGAATAGATAATGAGAATCAAGATATTGTCACCCTTCTGGAAAATTGTGTTGATGTCGACAAAAGGGGAACACAACTCCCAGAAGCAAAGGGCTTCGGGAAATCTACTGAGGTGAGGAAGTGGCAGAGGTACATGGATGAAGTCAAGAAGTGGGAAGACTCAAGACTGCATTTGGTTGGAGGATGTATGAGATAAAAAGTGGTCGCAACCGTGTAACGAGGTCGAGTGTCAGGGGGACGACAAGACCGGTGATAAGTTGTGCCAAAGGAGGGACAAGGTGAACAAATTCAGAGGGTAGAGGTAAGTGACCTGTGGGGTACTCTGAAGATATCGACAATGCCGGCAAGGGTAGATGATAAGTAATGCTCCAACCAAGGGTGACATGGGTGGAATTTGGCCAAAAGGAGGGAAGCAGGTCACCAAAGGTGACGAAAAAAAAGATAATATAATGACTGGAAATAAAGGTGTTTGTACGATAAATAACGAATAATTTGGGGAGAAATGTACAAATACAGAAACGGGTGCCCCAGTGTGATATGGGTGGCCCATGGAGGGCATAATTTTCTTGGAAAACTGATGAAGGGTGGGGGGCCCATTGGTGAGTTTCTGTATGAGGTAGGTGAAATGAAGGTAGGTTCGCAGATGGGCAAACTGATTATGGATGAAATGGAGGGTTCATGATACTGCGGAGGTGCAGGTAAAAAATAGAGTCGTAAAGATATAATCTGGGAGTCCATGTGGGGAAGCTAGAAAAATGAGGAGAAGAAGGATGTGGTTGATTCGCATCATGATGAAAGACTATCAGGACTCCCATCCCTAAAGGGTAATGAAGAACATCATGAGTGTCAAACGTGTCAAAAGGTGCTATGAATGGGACAACTCATGTGGGTAAGAATGCTACCGGGTAACAGTACCGAAGATGCAAAATGGAGGTGTGGGTATTGCAGAGCCGGGGAGGGGGATCCTAGAGGTAAACATCAGAGGGTGTGACTGGAAATGAAAGTGAGATACAATGGGAAAGACTACATGCCAGTGCTGAGTATATACCTGAAGAGGTTGTGTCGATGGATGATGAGCAAGTACCTGCACACATGAAAACCAAATACCCAAAGTGAACAATATCTGAAGAGAAACAAAGATATGAGCATGTATTTGATAAATGTGACTATGCGCATGCGTACCTGACCATGATATGAAAAAAAGGCACCCCAAGGGCTCAGGATGAAAAGCGACCCAGGGACTGCTGTAATGTAGGTGACGGAATGTTGATCCCGTGGTTGAAGACGGATTGAAAAATGGACACCGCGGGCTCCCGGAATGGTGAGTGGAATTTTGGCAAAAGGCCTATATATAGTTGTAGGGCCCACATTGCCACCTCATTTGTACCTGCGGCAATAGTGACTGGATGAGCAATTTTTAGAGGAGATTGGAAGATTCAGGGAGGACGAGGCAACCGATTGAGGATCTGCGAGTATCAGGTTAGTGGTCTGATCATCCTGCATAGAAATAGGTTTTCAATTTTTGGGCATGGGTTGTACAGAGGGTCGTATAGAGGTATTTAGGGGGTATGGGCCCCACATTCGCGGGAGACATGGTGATAGGCTCACATACGTGCGCACCTGCCCACCAGATATACATGCATGGGGGCACGGTAGAGGGGATTTAAGGCGCGCTCAAAGGGCGCGCCTGTGAGTTGAACAGGCACGCACCAGTGCGCGTCTATGGGTTTGACAGGCGCACACCTGTACGCATATGTATGGTGAACAGGCACGTGTAGGGGCGTGCCTATGCAACAAATAGGTGCGCACTGATGCGCACCTATGTAGTGCACAGGTGCACACTGATGTGCACTTGTGTAGTGCACAAGCGCGCATGTGTGCGCGCCTATGTAGTGAACAGGCGTGCATGTGTGTGTGCCTGTGGGTAACAAAACCGTACCTAGGAGGCAAGGTTGAAGTGTAAAAAAAAAATGAGTCATTTTGATGTTGTTGATGGTTGCATGAGCTGATATAGGGCTCTGTGTTGTCTGCAGGTGGACGGTGGTGACGATGCCAGTGCGGTGGCGAGAGCGAGACTGGGCCCAGTTGCGAGACGTCGTGGCCATTGAGGGGTCCGGTGTGCATGTGACTTTGGCAACCTGTGGGTTGCTAAAGTTCTTTTAGTGCCCGTTGATATGGGCACAGGAGTATCTGTTACAGTTCTTGATCCAGATGTGGAGTCTAGAGCTGCATTGCTTCCTCGTACGAGGAGAGTAGATCCCCTTCACTGCGGTGGAGGATATATATTTCTTGACTCGGCTCCCCTTTCGGGGAACGCCCCTACCGGCAGAGCCGGTGTTGCCTAGGACTAATTTGCTTGCCAATATTGGCTAGAGATATTGTTCAAGTTGGGACTTTATATCTGGGATGGTGGTGAGTATAGCAGCGATAGATTCCCTGGCGCATCGTTGTATAGAAGCGATGATTGTGCGGGTATATGGGTCACTGGCGACCCAGCGGATTAGTGGTGGCCAGCTTTTGGTGCTGGAGAGAGTTTTGTCCGACGAGCAGTTCGCTTGGCAGCTAACGCTGCATGCGAGGATGGTGGCGCAGTTGGACCACTGTCGGTCCACTGGTGCAGGGGAGTTTGCTTTTGGGTCCATCCTAGTGGCCTGGTTTTTAGAGACGGTGTCGATGTTGCACCTGAGGATTCTACTGGAGATGTCGGGGGCACGAGAGTCGCGGTTGAGCCGGTGGTCGACAGTTTTGCTTCGTCATGGTGGTGGCGAAAGTGGCCACTTATTTTCAGCAGAGGCGGCACAGATATGGTGGAAGATGCCACAGGTGATACTTCGGTACCCCTATGTTGGGGTGGACTTCCGGGGTAACCTGGACATGGTGCTACCTCCAGGGGAGGTGTTTGACCATCGAGGTATGTTTAGTATTGGTGTGCATGTTTTGGTTTATTTTGTTTTCTGAGATAGCATTCCATATGTATATGATATAGATGTTGATACTATCTGTTGTTGTTTTTTTGCATGTGCAGATGTGGCACCTCGTGGGCATGAGGTGGAGATGCAGAGAGCGTCAGCTCGTCGAGAGCCGGAGAGACTACTGCAGGGAGAGAGACGTCGGCGGGAGAATGTCGCGGGGCGACCAGCTGAGCCAGAGAGGGCAGCGAGGAGGTGTCGGTTCGATGACCCTGGTGCGGGGCCATCACACACTCCTCTGACGGTGACCGGAGTGGATTTTGATGATATACACCATCGTCTGGAGACGGTTTTGTAGGATGTACCGGATGGCATGTGGTCGCGTATCCAGGACGAGAGTTTCCTGGAGCAGTGTGTGGGGGTACCGCCACCATGGTGGTCCATAGTGTGACGAGCAGTGGTTGCTACTATGATGAGTGGACACCTGCCACCAGGGCAGGAGGGTCCTGTGGGTGGACCACCACCGCCTGGGGCAGGTGGTGGTGGGCCGCCACCACCTGAGGGAGGATCAGGTGGTGGCGCAATAGAGGCACCATGAGTGGTGCATGATGTATATCTTTTTTGTTGTTGTATATAGGCTGGTGAGCCCATTTTCTGTACCGAGGTGTTGCATTGGCCTGCGGATACATGTATTTTTGTATGTAAACATTCGGATGGCCTGATGGGCTTTTATATATACATGAGTATACATATTTTGAGATTCATATGGTGTCTACATGTTTTTTTTTTCTGATGAGTTGATGATGTCTATTCTATATATATGTTGTGACAGGATTTGTGAGATGTTTATGTATGTGTAGCTTGATGTGATATATGCCAATCTAACACCATGTTAGCTATGTGATCTGTTAATTGATTCGATTGTCTTGGAATATGTGTAAATGTAATGGAATCAAAATGTCGAGATAACAGCCTAACCTGCAGGTATTTGTGAAAGAGGCATGGATCGCGGACGCGGTACACATTGTTGAGATGGAGAGCGACTAGTTGAGAGTCGAGGAAGACGTTAAGGTGACGAATACGATGATGTTGGGCGTTGTCCAGGAGGCCAATGACAGCAGTGTATTCAGCTTGGTTGTTGGTTGTTGGCCCCAAACATATGTCGCTTGAATGGAGCATGTCATGTGAGGGGGTGTAGAGAGCCCAAGCAACCGAAGCGAGATTTTGTGTCCAACGGCTGGCGTCGTCGGCGTAACCGATGTGGTAGGCTAGTGGAGGAAGCATCTGTCAATAGCACAAAGGATAGTTTAGACGTGAGGGAAGGAGAAAAAAGATTAAAAATGCTAGAAAAGAAATAACCTAAAGTAGAATGACTACTTTTAAGCATAAAATTTCTTGAGATACAACCCGTTGACGGGTTCTTTGAGAGAGAGGCCTTCGGGAGAGGCCAAGATATATGCGCCTTTGGTGAGGCAATGTTGAATGATGTGTGGGCCATGCCAGAGTGATTCGAATTTTCCATGGCCGAAGGTATCATGAGCGATATTGTAAGCCAGGACAAGGTCACCTTCGCGGAATGATCGAAGGTTGACATGGCGATCAAAGGTAACCTTGGATCATTTTTTAGTTGCCTCATTATTCTATAAGGAAGATCGACGATCTTCATCCAGAGACTCCAAGTTCAGCAAGAGCTGCTCCATTGGAGCATTGTCAGGTAATAGCTCAATTTTGGTGCGTAAGGTGGGAATTTCGCACTCGATGGGAAGAGTTGCCTCGACCCCATGGACTAAATGAAATGGTGTGAAACCAATAGCGGTTTTCACAACCATTCGGTAAGCCCATAGTGCAGAAAATAACATATGATGCCAATTGGTTTTATGTTTATTAACCGTGCGCTATAACATGGTCTTGAGGACTTTGTTAACTGCCTCGACCTATCCGTTTGACTGAGGGTAATATGGTGAGGAAAACTCATGAGAGAAGCCTAACCGAGATGAGATTTCAACGAAGATCTCATTCTCGAAGTGTTTCCCATGGTCGGAAATGAGTTGGAGGGGTAATCCAAAGCGAGAAATGATGTGTTTAAAGAAAAAACACGCTGCAGTGTCAGTGGTATTGTTGAAAGTGGGCATAGCTTCAGCCCATTTGGTGAAGTAGTCAATGGCGACAACGATGTATTTCTAACCATTGTTGGAGGGTGGATTACAAGTCATAAAGTCGATGCCCCATTTGCAAAAAGGGCCGACTGTAATGACAGGGTGGAGAAGAGCGGGGGGAGACTGGGCTTTGTTGGTGTAGAGCTGACATTGCTCACATCGTTTCACGGCATGAATGCAATCATGAAAAAAGGTAGGACAAAAGTAACTAGCTCGGATAATCTTTTGAGCAGTGGATATACCCGAAAGATGGCCCCCACATGCGCCATTGTGGCAGTCGTTTAAGACTCTATCGGCCTCGTCAATAGTCAGGCATCGACGAAGAATGGTGTCGACACCCCATCAGTATAAGATGTCTTCGATGAGAAGGTAGCGGGGGGCTTGATGGCGAATACTTCGACGATCATATCATGAAAGGTGGTTACCAAAATTTTGAGTTTGGAGGTAGACGAGAAGGTCGTTGTACCAAGGATCATCCGAAGTGATGTAAAAGAGATGTTTGTCTAGAAAGTTGGTGTTGATGGGGGCACTAGTGGTGTCTGAGGGGAGGGTCGTGACAATTTCAGCGAGAACGAGGGCCTTCTTACTCTTAGGTGTTGAGAACTCGAGGTCGTACTCCTGAAGGATAATGATCCATCGAGCGAATTTTCCATTAACTTGTCGACGACTGAGCAAGTACTGCATAGGGTTGGAATCTGCGACGACCTTTGTGGTGCGAAGCAGAATGTAATGGAGCAGTTTCTGGACTATGAGGATAACTGCAAGAGCAAGTTTCTCTTCATGTTTATACTTCAAGGGTGGCCCTGAGAGGTTTTTACTAACGTAATAAATGACATGTTCATGATTATCATCTCCGAGCTGGATGAGGACGTCGGCTACTGATACAGCTGAGGCTGATACATAGAGGATATAGTCGTGATTGTAATCAGGTGCACTAATTAAAGGTGCATTTGAAAGCATTGTTTTAAGATCGTCAAATGACTGTTGGGCGTGGTCGTCCCAGTGAAATGGGATGTTGTGACATAGTAAGTGAAGGAAACCATGTGCACGTATGGCGTAATCTGGGACAAAGCATCGAAGAAAGTTAGATTTTCCATGAAGACTCTGAAGTTGTCGTAAATTCCGAGGAGGTGGAATTTTGGTGATATCTTGGACTTTGAGGGGGTCCATGGTAATACCGCTTTGGGAAACAATAAAGACGAGGAGGCGCCCTGCGGTGACACAGAACACACACTTGACAGGATTCAAGCGGATGTTGTACTAACGACACCGCTGAAAGATGATTCGTAAATCATCGAGATGCTGGGTGTGTTTCTTGTATCGAGTTGTGAGGTCGTCCAGGTAGGCGAGGATGATTTTAGCCAGATCATGGAAGATGTATGTCATTGCCCATTGGAAAGTTGCGCCGGCATTTTTTAAGCCGAAAGGCATGAAACGATATGCAAAGGTACCCCACGGGGTAGTGAATGTGGTTTTATACTGATCGGCTGGGTGGATTTGAATTTGGTTATAGCCAGAGAATCCGTCCATAAAGGAGAGAGCCTCGTGGCCAACGCAATCGTCAATAATTTGATCGATGAAAGGTGTTGGAAAGTTGTCTTTGGGACATGCGTTATTGAGATCGCGAAAGTTTGTGCAAACGTAGATAGTGCCCTGTTTTTCTTCGACAGGTACAAGGTTGGAAACCCATGAAGTATAATCGATGGGGTAAATAAACCCGGCAATGCGTAATTTGTCAATTTCGGCTTTGATAGCCGCGGCTTTGGATGGGTGTAGCGGTCATTGTTTCTGGCGAACTGGTGTGATGTCGGGTCAGGTGTCAATGCGATGTTCGACAATAGAGGGATCGAGGCCAGGCATTTTTGTGTATGACCAGGCGAAAATATCCCTATATTCCTGGAAGAGGGCTTTATATGTGGCAATTTCCTGAGGAGTGCAAGCATCTCCAATGGTGATTTCTTCAACGATGTCATGCTTAATGGAAATGTCGATTTTGATGGTGGGGGAAATGTTGGCCATGTTGCCTTTTTCAAATGCATCAGGAGCAAGAATGGGATTATTGAACCAATCGATAGGCCCTGATGGGATAAAATCCTTGGTTTAGACCGCGTAAGTGGGGTTTTGGTTAGGAGGCATAGAGGCCACCTGTGGAGAGAAGAGTGTGCGGTGGTGTAGCGCATCCCAGGGAAAGTCTGGGTGATTTAACTCTTTGAGTATTTCTTCATCGTATTGGAATCGTCGAGAATACAAGGGTTCATGAGGAGCGATCTCGGTGACAGTGTGGTTTCCCCCTGATGAAGAAGTAGGGGGAACCATGCTAGGAGATGGTGAGGGTTCACTTGACATAAACCATATATTGAAGTAATGAGGGGTACCCATGGTGGTTGGGTGGAGAGTGTCTGTAATGAAATGAGCGGGAGAGTTGGGAGGGTTGGTTGGTAAATCCTTAGATACATCATATAAGAACCATGGAGGTGTTGGGAATGCCTCGGGTTCAGGAGAAATGACATGAAGATCCTCTAGTGACAAGGTAATGTCAATTATTTCCTCTGTGGATCGATGAAGCAGGGCCAATTGACGCTGCCTGTATTCAAGAATCATAGGACACTGGTATGTAAAATGAGCTAATGAATTGCAGAGAGAGCAAGGGCGTCTCATACGTTCATTCACTGAAGTGGTGACATAACGAATGTCAGTGATATTTGTTGAGGAGGACGTAGCAGGGCTGGGGTTGTTCTGGAAGTTCTGGCGTATGGCGGCTAATGGTCGTACTCTGAATAGATAGCATAAGCGTATTTGGTCCTCAACCCTTTACTACTGGAAGGGGGGGTGGTAGTGGTGGGACTAGCAGTAGTAGCGGGTGATAGGGGAGTTTGATTGAGTGGGACCAAATTCTGTAATTCAGGTAGTGATGGACAGTTGTTGGTTTGGTGACCCTCTTTCTCACATAGTGTGTAAGGAAGTTGGATGCGTGGAGGAAGTGGAGCGGTGGGCTCCTTCTTCTTTCTCTTTCCCCCAACTGTAGCAGGGGGGTTAGTGAGTGGGGGGGTGGTGGGGGTAAGGATGGGAATCGTCATGGGGATTCCTTCCTGTGGAGGAAGGGATGGTTGAGGGACCATCTCAGGTGGGTGTAAATACCACACTGGGATTGTTAACACCATATTAGGTAGTGTGAGCATTGCGGCTACCTGAAAGGCTTCTATACCGAGTGGAGGGTAAAAGAAGGGAATTTGGGTGAGGAGTTGGGGAACTGTCTCCCAAACTAGACTATGTCCTTGGGGACAGGTGGAATCGTGGACTGATGGGGTCGACGAGTGTCCAGGGGGGTTTTGGGGAGGGGTTTCTGTGATGACTGGGATGGTAGATGTGACAAAAGCCTCTGTAGGAGGAAGGGTATCCTCTGTGTGAGTTTCGTTAGATGATATGACGCATACTTGATTAGCAGGATGAAGGAGTGGTGGTGCTTCATGGTATGTCCCTAACAAGGATGGATCTTTAAAAATCCCAGGACCCATCTCGATGAGTGGATATGCGTCTTGGTTTGTGTGGATGAGAGGAAGAATGTTATCGAGGTTGGTAGATGGGTTAGGCTCATAATGTGAGACTTGGTCGATGGTCATGATCTTCCCATTGTGGGGGAACATCATTGTCTGAAAGACGAAAGATGCCACTGCCTTCATAGCATACATGTAACTACGACCGAACAGGATATTATAATCGAGCGGGGCATCGATAACTTCGATATCGATGAGAATAGTCTTGCCCCCGAGTTCAACGAGGACATTTTGAACGAGCCCTTCAGGAGAGGATGGTTGTCCGTCATAAGCTCGTAATGTGATGGCAGAGGATATGAGTTCCAGGGAACCAAGTTTCTGCCATACTGTTTTGGACATAATGCATGTAGATGCACCTTCATCGATGATACACTGATGAACTGTGATGTTTCGTATTTTCACTAGTATTTGAAAAGTGATCAAGGCGGGAAGACGGGGTTCTCCACTATCAAGATCAAAGGTGATGAGTCGAGTATCTGCAGGGTCGACTGCCCCCAAGGCAGAAAGTAGTGATTTCCGCTGAGTAGGACAAGTCGGGAGGACTTCCAAGATTGACATGGCAACCGGGGATTGTGCTAAGTCGTCTACCAAACTATAGTTATGAGTTGCCCTAGCCTGTGGGTTGTGGACATTCCGACGCAATGGGATGTGAGGGATGCGAAGTGTTGGTTCGGTGGAAGGGCGGGGGATCACCAATGGGGGTCCCATTGGTGTAGGGTTTGTCTCTAGAGTGATGGGAGGAGACTTAGCGGGTGCATGATACTGACGATTACATGTTTGCAGAAGGATTTCTTCCTCACTGGTGAGGAGAATTGTACGCTATGTTGGATTGTTGGGGTTGAGGTATTGTCCCACCTGAGGTGGGGGATGTTGTGTGTCCTGTTGGGTGTTTATCACACCTTGATGTGGAATAGGATTTTGCAGCACGGCGGGAGGGGGTTTGTTAAGGTCCTAACCCGCACATAGGTAGATCAATGTATTCGGATGTAATTAAGGTCAATATTAATAAGACCTTTCAATAAAATAGAATAAGGCGGATGTAAGAAGACCTAATAG
>JZKD02S0858409.1:139744-153234 GCA_000966675.3 Picea glauca
CAGGGAAGCTTATGGCCACATGTAGAAGAGGTCATGCCTGGATGAGCCATGATCTGTTTTCAGAGTTCTATTAGTCATTTTTGGGGTTTTTATGTGTTCTGATATCAATGGTACATTTTTTTTTTTCCATTTGAGTTGAGCAACAGCTTGTAAAATAACTTTTGACTAATTAATCCCAGCGAGCCAAGTCCATTGATGGAGGCTCAAGGAGATGTAGCTTGGAGGGGGGTGAACTCCTTTATCAGCTTGTTCTTGTTGTGAGTTTGATGGTTTATTTGCTGCAAGTTGTGTTGTTGTGTAGTTATTGCAAGTACATATTTAACCTTCTAAAAGAACATATCCTCACACATAAGCATTTACAAGAAGATACATGAACTTAACACATAAGTTTATCTTGCATATTTTTAACACATGAAGCAAGGTCCTGTAAAGTTTATTTTAATGAAGTAAAGGGTGCTTGCATAGCATAAAAATTCAGCCTTCTATTTTCAGATCAACCTCTTTTGAAGAGGAAGACTAAAACAGGAAAAAATAATAGAGTATTTATTGTAGCTTATCAGAAAATTAGCCCTCAAAGATCAATTTGAATCTCTTAAATGGTGATAGTTGTGTAAAAACTAAGAGAGGTTTTTGTGAAGGGGAATGTTCCAAACAAAAACCCCTTTTGGTTTCATCAAATTCCTCTCCATCTGTTCTATAACATATTTTGAAGATAAAGACTAAAACAGGAAAAAATAACAAAGAATTTTATGTAGCTTTTCTGGTTCTTCTTTTAATGATTCTTTACATCTAATGGTACTTCTACCAATTCTGAAATAGTGTTTCCATTGTTTCTATGTTTCCCTGTGTAGCCACAAGCCTTTTAACCTTAACAAGGCATATCATTGTTGACAAATTTTTCTTCCATGTTTTTATCTGAACCATTAGTTACTTTTGGTTCCATTTCAATCTTTGTTTTCTTGCAATCTTGTGTAGCATCAGACATACTGTTATCCTTCCAGGATTTACCACAAAGAAACATACTAGGCACTATTGTAGTCTTCCGGTCTTTATCAACCTGTTTGTGAGATGTAGGCCACTTGCCTTTATCACGAACCTTCCAACTCTTGAGGCCGGGGCAACGTTTCAACTCAAGAAACTCAGCAGACACATCTAGAATCTCTATTGATCCCCCACTTTGCCTAAGCACCTCACCAACAACAGCTTCATCTTCAACTAGATTCATTGAGAAAGTAGTGTAAACTAGTTTCCCTCCAACTTTAAGCGATGCAACACCTCTCATGGCAATTTGAACTTGAAGGCGATGTACCTTATTGCCAAGTCCAATATTCCATTTTTTCCAGATATCAGGTGCCTTAGGAATTGTTCCATCCCCACTGCAAGGTACATCACATAATATGAGATCAAAAAGCAACTTTGTTATACTTTCTGCATGGGTGTCTTCATTCATCTCAAGTCTTCCACTACCTTTATCCTCTGTCTCATTTGTTGTTTGTGTCAGCATGCCATTATTTTTGCAACGACAACTTGGAAAGTTTTGTGCTTCATGATTGGTTACCAGCAAGTTAGCACTGCACATCCTCTTCATCTGATGAATGAGAAGATTACATTGTTAAACATCAGCATCATTTGCTATGACCATTCCCTTGGGTAGAAACACAAGCTTAGCTGATTTGTGAATCATCTCTAGAAGTTGAAATGTTTTTGACCCAATTGTTGCACATATATCAAGAATATAGTGGTGTGATTGTACATCCAAGAAAAGGGGTGGCACCATGCTCACAACCTCCTATCGAGTTATGTTCCCAATCTCGTTTTCTTTCTTTAATAATTCATGAATCCTTTCAAGCATTTGGTTTTTCCTTAGTTGCATGCGAGAGAAATTCAAGTGCCAAGCAAGCTTTGCTGGATACCAGGGTAAAGGCCTAATATGTTCAACCACATTGCCACCTACATCTCATCAGATATAATGCCTTGTTCCTGTGATCAGAGCAGTGTGGCATTCGGGTCAAATCCAGCTACAATGTACTCCCCTGTTCCAATTCGGACTACCTGTCTTCTCCTCTTTGGCGCCATCAAAACAAAATTCTGTAACTAGCGCCCTCGAGTTTCAAATTTGCCACCTACAATCTGTTAGTGTATTTCATTCCTTTGAGTGAATACCTACGCCTAAATTCAGCAAAATCAAACAGGTATAATATAACAATCATTGAGAATTGGGTGATTTAAAATGAGTCATGTGCAGGTACACAGCAATCAGGTTATGAAACAGTTTGAATCGGTAAATGATTCCAGGATTTTGTGGATGCATGTGAACTCTCAATCCATGATTTGTGCCATCATAATGAAATCTAGATGGCAGGCGCGTATCAAGGCATGATTATTTTGGTGCTACGGGAATAGCCTTATTCCCGTAGCATTATTAATGACTTAGCAAAATTTGAATTTATGAATTTCAAACATGCATATAAGGTGGCACCTCGTTTAAAAACCATGTCTTTCAATTTCAAACTTGAATAAACTATTCAAAAACTGAAATGCAAACCATAAGACACTAAAAACAAAGAACGAAATCAACTGGAAACAGAAATTGAAGTGTAGGTAAGAAGGGTTTAGAATAAGGTTTTCTCACTAAACCAAGACAAAATTAGAGACTAACACTTCCCAAACTTTATTTTAAGAATTTATTCATGTATTGATGATGATTTTGGCTCAAATGCCAGAGACAAAAATATATATATATTATAATATCAAATGGCCAATTCTTCATATTCCAGTTCCTTCCATATCGTTGCAAGTTCTTCAAGTTCTTCCCTTTCATTTGCAACAAGTCTAGATTTTATTTATAATTCATTTATCTCATTGAATTTATGTTATGCATGCATGTGCATTTGAATAATTGTTCATTGAATTTTGTAGGATCATGATTCAGGATTTAGTTCATATGCGCAATATATTCCACCAGTCCAAAAATGTCGCAAGCTCTTATCAGTAGAAAGATATCATAGGCAGATGTTTGATGAAAATGGAAAGTTTCTTTATCCTTCCAATTGTAATATGTTATATTTTGGCAATGATCCTGGGTCAACAATATTACACTATGAATTAGATCTCTTTTATGACATCATAGTAGCATGTAGTTGTTCAAATTTTAAAGGGTTGAAAGAGAACCCTCGGCGTGTCACATTATCCCATTATATTAATGATCAACTACCCAAAGTTATGGCCTAATACCTCCCACTATGGTCAAGAATCCAATAGGTGATATAGAAAAGACACGTAGGAACACTTCCATAAGTTCCTTTTTTGAAAAGTTGGAAGCCAAATCAACTAAGATTTGTCCTAAATTGACGAACCTGTCTCCTTATGTTTAGTCAACAAAGAGTTCTAGTGAGCCAAAGTATGATATAAATACTACCCAAAAATATCTACTAGGAGATCCAAAAAGTTGTATAAGTTGAGAGAAAAGATGTCCAAGTACACACCAAAGTCGGTTCAATTGTTGGAAGGTAGAGATGACTTCCTTATTCTTATCCATATACAAAGTAAATACCAAACTTGTTACAATCGAGCTTTGTATGGCACTTGGCCACATTCCATGAATGTGCCCGATGTTGGAACTGAATTCTCTTTTTATGGTAATAATTATATGACTTCCAAATCTAAAATAGATGTTGCAAATATTGGGTTGTTCATCCTTCTACATGTATATATTCCTCCCAAATAATCAGTAGAACTTATGCCATTTTGTGGTCCTATTTAGAGACGGTCTGATTACTTGAATATTGTTAAATAGAAACATAGCATTTCCATGTATAGTATGTGCATGAACGATTATGCTTCTGGAAACTTTAATAGGAAAAACATGTTATATATCAATGGTCATCCATGAACTCATGGGAACATTGCAGGGTTCATAAATAGTTGTAGGTCCTCATTATTTAGTGAAAAATGTTCTTTTGAGGAACACTCCAATGGCAAAAATTTCTTTATGAAAAGCATGGCATCCAGATTTGTTGTTGTGAATGCAATATGTAGTTTTTCTCCTGGTGACGAGTCATTAATAAACGATAACTTTCATAGACCACCAATCGCTCATCAAAAACATCTAGCATTGGGTCTACCTTTAGACATCCCCTTGGGGCATAAGAAAAAGATGATTGAGTAATTGTATTTTGGGATTTTCAATGGAACTAATGTAAATGTATTGCTTAATTTGACATTTGATTTATAAATTGGTTGGTTGCATGTTTATTATTGGGGAAAAAATCCCATGCTTCTAATAAAAGTTTGATATAATGTATGAACATACTAAATGCATTATGTTGCTAATATTGTCAATGTAATGTTCAATATTTTTACAATCAGGATTGTAACAATGATCAACATGTCTACCATCTACCATTGCACCCCACTAGGATTTCAAATCAAGAGCCTTCTATTAAACGAGCATAGCTTGGAGAGGAAACATACCAAGCATGGTTGAATCAACCACATATTCAATTCCCACTACCTCCTAAGTCACCAATTCAAAAACTCTAGTTCTTCACATGTTGGGGACAAAATGCAATGATATAAAGGTTCGTGTGGATGATTTCTTATGGGATACCCAATCCATGGAGAGAATGTTGTTACATGCATTCCAATAAAATGAACTAGGGGATGATGTTGATATCATCGATAACTTCTTTGAAAGCCTAAAATATGCTTCCACCACCCTTGTCTTTGGATAGGGATCAAGGTCTACCCAACTAGGGACAACAATGTTACTGTACAACTTGAAAGCAATGTATGGTATGTCAGACACATGTTTCTCGACACTTTTCAGGTAACTAACCATTAAGTCCCCTAATTTTTTAAGGAATATTGTCATACAATGAAGGAAGAAAATGGTTGATTTTATGCATGCTTAATGACAGTGTACATTTTAATTGCCAAATAATTGTAGGTTACTCAAAGATAAGGTACTTCCAAGTGATAATGTCTTGCCTGATAACTACACAAAGGTAAAGAAAATGTTGAAAATGTTGGGTGTTGAGTACATATCATACCACACATGTATGAATGATTGTATTCTATAAAGAGATGAATATGCAAACAAAGAGATATGTCCATAATGTGGGCATGATAGATACCAAAAATCAAAAAACAAGGGTAAGGCACGTGGTCCTCCTCATAAGACATTGAGGCACATGCCTATAATTCCAAGGATTCAAAGTCTCTTTCGTTGTAAACAATTATCCATGTTGTAGGGATGGCATGCCTCACATAGAAGTGAGCCAAGATTTATGTGAATCCCAGTAGATTCAATAGCCATAAATCATATCGAGGATACATGGCCCAATAAATTCAAGGATGAAGTACAGAGCCTATGATTGAGCATATCCATTGATGGAGTTAACCCATATTCCCTCCAAAATACCAACTATTATATTTGGTCAATGGTAGTGATCAATAACAATATCCCCCCATGGTTGTTTGTGAAGAATGAACATCTTATGTTGGCTCTTATAGTCTTGGGTAGAAGACAAGTGAAGAGAATGGATGTCTACCTCCAACCATTGATCAATGAATTTAAACAATTATGGAAAGGGATACATGTATATGATGTATTAGGACCCATCCCAATGGAGAGGTATTTTATGTTGTATGGCATATGTGCATACACCATGCCTGATTATCTAGGACTAGGAGATTGTTCTGGTAATCATGTTGATTGATTTGTTTATAGCTGTAATGTTATTTGGCATACTTAATTTGGTGCAACTATCTTTTTTACACTAACATGCTCTATATACAATAACATTGTAGGTATTGTAACAAAAGGGTATCATGGATGTAAATACTATGGACCGTATATAAAGGCTATTTGGTCTAACCACCAATGAAATCCATGTATGATTGCTTGAGGGTATTCCTCCCAGAAGACCACCTTTATAGAAAAGTTGCATCTGCTTTCAATGTTAAACTAGAGAGAACCTAGAGACCTATAATATTGACACTGGTAGATTGGATTAGAGCATATTACACAGAAGGAGAAGGAAATGGAAGAATTGTTTGATTCAAATAGGGAACCTATGTTCGATGTGTTGGACAATTGGTTGTCATTTATTTCAACCCTTAGAGATTGATGTCAACCCTTGGAAAAGTCTAAAATCCCTAGAGATATGGTTGATATTGATGGTGAGTTAGTTTTCATTGATGTCAACAAGAGTGGTTGATGTCAACAGATGTGATGGGTGCATTTGAAGAAGCCTACAAGAAGCCCCAGAGGTGTGGTTATGGAACTCGAAGTTGGTTGAGGAATATGGACATAAAGGATAGTACAAATGCAAGCAAAACACTCATATATGGATAGTACTCGTCATGTCATTTCTGATGATATGTGGCATGTCACGTGGTTCTTCACGATTAGGGAGATATGGCCTCTTGAAGTTGGAAGCCCCAAAGAATGATCAAGAAGCCCCTAAATGGTTACAATTCATTAATTAAAGGGTAAATTGATTGTAACAAAAAATTTCAAGAATCCCTAAAGTTAAGGAAAGAGGTTACTTAGAAAAAGTATAAATACACCTCAAAAAGTCTCTCATAAACACATTTTTTATACACACAATTTCATTGAATATATATATAAGTGATCAATTGATTTTATCTAAGGTAACCAAGAATATCTTAGGCATTTTTCATAGGGAATATGAAGTAAATAAGGGCGAAATTACAAGGGAGGATGAAATCTTTCGAGGATGTGTTCTAAGGTATGTTATTTACAAGTCATCTTACCATTTTCGCTATAAAAAATTGTATAGAATGATTTAGATAGTGAAACCTATATTATATTGAGATGACATATCAAGGTACCTGTGGTAGAAATTTCAACTTCTGGGTCGTTTTATTTTTGGATATACACTATGTGGAAGATAGGGCTTTTGGCTAGTCCTGAAACTAGTCTCAAATAGGTGTTCCAGTTAAAACAATCATAACTTCTTCATAGAAGATCAAAATTAAGTGAGACAAAATGTATTGGATAGAGTACATTCTGCAGTATGTTGTGTACAATTTTTAGATCTAGATATCAAATATTCAACGTGTGGCATGCTCTACAAGTTCGCTCTCTAGAATAAACCAAAATTCAGCGAGGTCTGCCATTTTTTCTATAAATCATTTTTTGGGATGTTCCAAGAAGTGAATATTGGAGGAATTGCATAGAAGATATTGAAGAATATTTTCAGGCCTTTATTAATTACAGGTACTAAGTTATGCTTGTTGAAAGTTAGGGTTTGTGACTAATCCAAAAAATAGTCCCGTGAGACTAAGGTAAAGTTTGATGAAGATGTTATTCTCTTGTTGTTGAAGTTGAGGAAGGTTTGTAGGTATGTGATCACATACACCGGGTTTTTTATAGAGTTACATGTATGTTTATATGCATGTTTTGAGGGTTAAATGTTAATGATGTTATGGTGCATGCTTGAGGCAAAGCTTTGGAATATTGTTGAGGCATTGGCACATGCTTGAGGCACATGTTAGGTGCATGGTTGAGGAATATACTTGGTATATGATCTTGGTTATTTGGTACTTTTTTTAGGCACTTCATTGTTGATATATTATGTTACATGATGTATGGCATGATTGAGACATATCATGGGTGATATGGTATATGGTTGAGGCAAATGGTTTGAGAAGCATCTTGGATATTGGGCACATTGTTTGAGATGCATTTTTGGTATATGTATGAGGCATTCCTTGGTGACATTGATGCATGGTTAGATACATCCTTGATGCATGATATCGTTTTGGTACATGGTATGGTGTTGATGTACATGGTTGATGTGCATGGTTGGTACATGGTTGATAGTACAGGTTGTGGTACAGGTTGATGCATGGTAAAGGTTTAGTGCATGGTATCGTACAGTCACATATCTTGTGATGGTATGTTAATTATCTTAGTACATGCTTGGTAGAGGCATGTCTTGGTGATAGTGGATCTAGTATCATTGATGTTGAGCATCGGTTGTACAAGTTCATCAGTGATAGTGACAGTGACAGTGGAAGTGATATGTTGGATACAGTGATAGGTTGGATACAGTTCAGCTTAGCAGTGGTAGTGATTTTGGTAGTGACAATTTGGTCTACACTTATATTTCAGGGTGGCAGGACGAGCCAAAGAAAGGGATTTGTAGCCTCCTTTTGGTTGGTGATGGAGAATCAGGGAGTTGGAGCTTCCTTCAGGTTGGAGCCTGAGAATCAAGGGGTTGTAGCCTCCTTCTGGTTGGAGACAGAGAATTGAGGGAGTTGTAGATTTTTTCAAGTTGGAGCCTAAGAATAGGGGGTTGGGGCCTCCTTCCAGTTGTGACTGGAGAATTTGGAAGTTGGTGCTTCCTATGAATGAAGTATATATATATATAAGAAATCATTTAGAAGTGGTAGGAATTGAAAAGGAACAACAAAATAGAAATGGATTTTATTTTAGAAGGATTACTTGATTCAGTAAAAGACAAAGTGGGAAAATATTCATCAGTTAAAGAACTTTGGGATAAGCTACATAATATATATTTTTCTCCCATCACAGAGTTAGAGAATGTTAAAGAAGATGCAGGTACATAACAAGAAGAAAGATGCTCATCATGTCAAACAAATTCAGAAGAAGAAGATTCTGAAGAAGGCACAAGAGATCTTGAAGTAGAACTAATCATTGCTTTAGATAAACTAAAGAAAGAAAGAGAAGAAAGCAAGTCACTCAAGAAAGAATTGAACAAGCTAAAAGAAGGTGTTCAAAGTTCCAAAGAATCCCAACTAGTCATCATGAATATAAAAGCTCAGCTAGAAGAATCCAAAAGGATTGAAGAAACTCTCAAGGATCAGAAATAAGGTTTAGAAGTAGAAATAATATTACAAGCAAAGGAAGCAGAGCAGAAGGAACAAGTTAATGAAAACAAGATTGAAGTAGAATTCAGTAAATGAGAAAGAAAACTTGAAGAAGAAATCATCTCCTTGAAGATCCAACTTGAAGAAGGTAAGAGAACGGAAGAAGTCATGAAGACTCTGATGATGAAGAAAGAAGAATAGGTTGAGAAGTTTGAATAAGAAGTTGTCACATTGAGCGTTAAGATCGTCAAGCTCGGCAAGAATTTTGAAGAGAGAGAAGCATCCACGTCATCAGTAAAGAATGTTGAAGAGAAGTACTCCAGGTTGCCAGAAAAAAAGAATGAAGAAAAAGGTAAGAGTTATGCAAAAGTACTCAAAGGAAGGAATCATGGTCAGCAAGAATTAAATAAGAATGAGTATGAAAAAGATACATCTTCAAGAATACCTTCCACATTCAAGCATCAAAGAAGATTAAATCATGATGAAGGAATCAACAAAAGAGAAGATCATGATCAACCAAGGCATGAATTCAGAAGGACTACACTGCAAAGAAGATCATTCACTCTCAAGAATGAAAGTTTATTTTATGGTCATTGTTTTAGTTGTACTGACTTTGGACATAAGGTTGTAGATTGCAGAGCATATGGAAGAAATGTTTAGACAAGAAATACCTACATGGCTCCCCACAATATTGAATGTTACAAATTCCACAACTATGGACACATAGCCTGTGATTGTAGAAGTGTGATAAAGCCCTCCATGAAACAAAACATTGATATTAGATACAAAAAGGCTTGGATAAAAAAAGAAATGCAATAAGAACATATGAATGGAGAACAGGTACAAAACAAGTACCAGAGATCACAAGATTTGTAGTAGCACGAGAAATAAAAGAAGATCAAGTGAATAAAGAATAGGCAAAAGAGATTGTACTCTTAGGAATTGTAGTGCAAGATCATAATGAATCTAGAGGAAAAAAAGAAGAAGTCAGAGTCCAAAGAGATGATGAGTCTACAAATGAAGAAGAAGATTACTCTGCATTAGAGCATGTACTCTTTTGAGCCATCTAGCTTGGAAACTCACAATAAACATGAATATTGAACAGAGGGAGTATATGCAGTAGCTCTACAAATTAAAGAACCATCCTTCGAGCAGTTTGAAGTGTTTGTAGAGACAGATTTAGAGTAGTCAAATAATAGAAGTATAGAGTGGTAGATTGATCAATTGAGAAGTAGTGTTCCCACACAGGTATCAGGTGACAGTTACACAAGAAGAAGCTTATGAGTGTATTCCACATGTGTATTCAAGTAGAGATATATTCAATATAGGTTGTTCTAGACATGCAGAGTTTGATTTGTAGATCAGTGGACATATTTGATTCCATCTGAGAAACAGGAATATGTGATTATCAGTTGCAATAGAGAAGTATTTAGAATAGTACAGTGATAGATGGGTCAGCATTGTGGACAATCGAGTAGCATAGTTATGGATAGTTTGTGACATATGGACCGAGATGGATTCATGAGATGCTTAGAAGGTACAGAAAACATGGGTCAAAGAAGATGCATAGTATCTTATTTACAATTGGAATTAGTGGAATCAGTTAGTCGCTGAAAGGAAAGCAGTGAAAGGCACAGCAGAACAAAGAAAGAGAAATCATCGGCAGAAGTTATATCGTCAGAAGGAAATTATTGAACAAGTATGGTCAAGTGAACATGACAAGTGAATGAATAAATCAAGTAATGAATTTGTTTTATATATGTCAGTGAATTTCAAGAGGAAGCACCAATGGACAATAAGTGAGCACTAGAAGAGAGGAAAGGAAACATTTACAGGTAGACCTACATTGATCTACATGACATCTTGTAGAGAAGTCAAGGAAATAGAAATAATTAGAGAAAGAGATATAGAAAGGAAGATCAATGGCATGTAGACAGGGGGAGACATATCAATTGGGGGATTTACCCTTTTTTCAAAGGAGAGAAAAACAAAGGCATGGAAACAGAGAGAAAGAACAGATGCATGAAGACAGGGGGAGAAGCCCCAAGAAGAGACACCATTTTTCATTGATGTCAAAGGGGGAGAGATAAGAGAAATGGCATGGATATAGAGGGATCTTTGGCCACAAGGGAAGCATGGGCATGAGTATGCATAATTGTTGCCATCAATGCATGCCATTAGTGTTTCCATCAATGCCAAAAGGGGAGATTGTTGGAAATTTGGTTTGGATAGTTGATTGTCATTGATGTCAACCATTAGAGATTGATCTCAACCATGGGAGAAGTCTAAAATCCCTAGATATATGGTTGATATTGATGGTGAGTTAATTTTATTGATGTCAACAAGAGTGGTTGATGTCAACAGATGTGATGGGTGCATTTGAAGAAGCCTACAAAAAGCCCCAAAGGTGTGGTTATGGAACTCTAAGTTGGTTTAGGAATATGGACATGAAGGACAGTACAAATGAAAGAAAGATACTCATATATGGATATTACTCGTCATGTTGTTTCTGGTGATATGTGGCACATCACGTGGTTCTTCACGGTTAGGGAGATATCGCATCATGAAGTTGGAAGCCCCAAAGAATGATCAAGAATCCATTAAATGGTTACAATTCATTCATTAAAGGGTAAAGTGATTGTAACAATAAATTTCAAGATGCCCAAAAGTTAAGGAAAGAGGTCCTAAAGTTAAGGAAAGAGGTTACTTAGAAAAAATATAAATACGCCTCAAGAAGTCTTTCATAAACACATTTTTTATACACACAAGTTCATTGAAATAAGTGATTAAGTGATTATTATCTGAGGTAACCAAGGATATCTTAGGCATTTTTCAGAGGGAAGATGAAGTAAAGAAGGGAGAAATTCCAAGGGAGGATGAACTCTTGTGAGGATGTGTTCTAAGGTATGTTATTTATAGGTCGTCTTACCATTTTCACTAGAAATTTTTTTATAGAATGATTCAGATAATGAAACCTACAGGATATTGATATGACATATCAAGGTACCTATGGTAGAAATTTCAACTTTTGGTTCGTTTTATTTTGGGAGATACACTCTATGGAAGATAGGGTTTTTGGCTAGTCCCGAAACTAGTCTCAAACATGTGTTCAAGGTAAAACATTAATAACTTCTTCATAGAAGATCCAAATTGAGTGAGAACAAATTCATTTGATAGAGTAAAGTCCGTAGTATGATCTGTGCATTTTTTAGATCCATATATCAAATACTACGCACGTGGCATGCTCTACAAGTTTGCTCTCTAGAATAAGCCATAATTCAGCAAGGTATGCCATTTTTTATATAACTCGTTTTTTGGGATGTTCCAAGCAATGAATATTGGAGGAATTGTAGAGAATATATTGAATAATATTGTGTATAATTTTCAGACCTTTATTAATTACAGGTACTGAGTTATGCTTGTTGAAATTTAGGGTTTGTGACTAATCCAAAAACTAATCCCATGAGACTAAGGTAAAGTTTGATGAAGATGTTATTCTCTTTTTATTGAAGTTGAGGAAGGTATGCAAGTATGTGATCACATACACCAGGTTTGTTACAGAGTTACAGTTATGTTTATATTCATGTTTTGAGGGTTACATGTTGATGATGTTATGGTGCATGCTTGAGGAAAGTCTTTGGTATATTGTTGAGGCATTAGCACATGCTTGAGGCACTTCTTAGGTGCATGGTTGAGGCGTATACTTGGTATATGATCTTGGTTGTTAGGTACTTTGTTGAGGCACTTCATTTTTTATATCTTATGGTACATGGTGTATGGCATGATTGAGACATATCATGAGTGATATGATATATGGTTGAGGCAAATGGTTTGGGGAGCATCTTGGATATTGGGCACATTGTTTGAGATACATTTTTGTATATGTATGAGGCATTCCTTGGTGACATTGATTCATGGTGAGATACATTGTTGATGCATGATATGGTGTTGGTACATGGTATGGCATTGAACTACATAGTTGATGTACATGGTTGGTACATGGTTGATGGTACAGGTTGATGCATGGTACAGATTTAGTACATGGTATGGTATAGGCACATATATTGTGATGGTATGCTGATTATCTTGATACATGCTTGGTAGAGGGATGTCTTGGTGATGGTGGATCTAGTATCATTGATGTTGATTATCGGTTGGATAGGTTGGTTAGTGACAGTGACAGTGATAGTGGCAATGACAGGTTGGATACAGTGATAGGTTGGATATAGTGACAGGTTGATAGTGGAAGTGATTGTGGTAGTGACAGTTTGGTATACACTTATATTTCAGGGCGATAGGACGAGGAAAGGAAAGGATTTTGTAGCCTCCTTTGGGTTGGTGCCGAAGAATGAGGAAGTTGGAGCTTCCTTCAAGTTGGCGCTTGAGAATCAGGGGGTTGTAGCCTCCTTATAGTTGGAGCCAAAGAATTCAAGGAGTTGTAGCTTCCTTCAGGTTGGAGCCTAAGAATAGGGGGTTGGATCCTCCTTCCAGTTGCAACTGGAGAATTTGGAAGTTGGTGATTCCTTTGAATGAATTCGTGATATATATAAGAAAGCATTATGTGGTTTTATCCCATTTGGGTTTCCACGTAAATTTTGGTGTACTATGTGGTTACTTGTTATGCATTG
>JZKD02S0858409.1:153284-164200 GCA_000966675.3 Picea glauca
AATTTGTTGACACCTATGTTGAGAAAATTCCCATTGGGATGAAAAGGAAATATGTATTTTATGATATTCCAAATTGGCAGCATTTTAGCATTTCCCACTTACTATATCCCATGCATATATTAAAAAATGTTTCATCTTCTTTATGGAGGCACATATCATCGAATAAAAGAAACACATTGGTTGTTAGGAGGGATATTATTTCTTGGAATACTAAGGATACTTTGGCCAAGAAAATAAAGTACAGGAGAGATTGGTCCCTCTTGGTATTTTAAAGAAGGTGATGTTCCATGGATTTTGAAGAAATATGATCTTTCTATGGCGAAGTATGCTATATTGAATGCGAAGGCATCTTCTTTATATGGTTCAAATCTATGACGTTGTTTCACTATAGAAGGACATCTATCGGGGTTGGAATCACATAACCATATGAACCTTCCCTCTCCCTCTCCTTGGCCTCCCACTCACATACAAAGTTGTATGTGTTGACCTATTATTGTTGTTCCTACTCCTACACTCATCATCGTCATTTATGATTCACATTGTAATGAACCAAATGCTCAAAATATCATAAAATAATAGAAGTACACACCATGTACAGAATTTCAATGTGGATCACAACTCCAATATAGATACATTACATAGTAACTCCTTAAAGAATATGGGAACCCCCTCCAAATAACCAAATACTATTCATACTTCCCAATTCACATGTCAATAATGAATACATGATCTCTTATATATAACTATTCACACATGCACATGAGGCCCCTTTATAACTAGGTCAACCCTATTACATATGTATTTACACATTACATGTACATGTAGGCCCATATAGGCCCCCCCTTGGGGTCATATCATATACATTTATCCATGTATATGCCCCCCTTAGGTCATAACATAGTACCCTCCTTCAAAATCTTTGTCTTCAAAGATTTGCATTTAAAGGCTTCACATGTGATGAAACCAAGTAATATGATTTTCTTATGTTCCTTCTTTCTTCATTCCATTGTTGATGATCTATCCATCCAAAATCAATTATTTTCGTTCTTAATCCTTGGTGTCTAGTTGTTGCATAATTTTCTTTCCTTTGATTCCATGTATTTTTGTTGAAGCTTCTCCAATTCGTAGTGGTTGTTGGTCTCTGATAATAGCTTGTTGAAGAGTAGTTTGGTGATTCCTTGTTCCATGAATATTGACAAGTATTCCATCTTCTTCCTTCATAATGTTGATATTGTCCTTCTTGTCCTCCTTGAAATGTTTCTTGGTAATGAGGGTGTTGATACAATTTCACATTTGATGGTCTTCCTTCACTCTGCACATGCATTTCATCTATATTCTTTTCAGCAACAATGGCATCCTCGATCATCTTTGCTTGGTCTTTGATTACTCTAGCCTTTGATATAATACCATCATATTTGGTATGTACATCCTCTAGATGGAGTTCAAATTCTTCAAGTATCTTTTTTTGACCTTCTTGAATCTTGTCTTCTTTGTCCTTTTGAAGCAGCAATGTGATCCCATCTAACAAATTTTGACATCCTTCTTCAATTCTGGCTTGTATTTCTGATTTTACCTCATCAGTATTTAAGGATTCCTCAACCTTCATGCAAATTTCATCTTCCAGTCTTTTGGTAGATTCTTCATCCAAGATCCTTATTTATTATTGATTTTGACAATTCTTCTTCTCTTCTTTCAATCTCTTGACCTCATCCAATAGTTTTTTATTATGGTTTTGTAATCTACATATCTCTTCATCTTTCTTTTTCAAATCTTCCCTTGACTCATCATTTTCCCACTTTGATTTACTATTCTTTTCTTGATTTAAGTTCTTAACCTCCTTAATGAGTGATTCATTACGGGATCATATCTTAAATATCTCCTCACCCTTCTTCTTAATCTCTTCCTTTTCTTCTTTTAATTCATCTTGAATTCTATACAATTCCTCCATTTTTGTATCCCTAATCCATTTATCTGAAGAGTTTTTCAAATTCTTCTCATATGTAGTGCCATATAGTATTTTGATCAACACTCACCCACCACTTCCAAGATTCATCAAAAAAATAATTTCTTGCCTTCGAAGGAGTCATATTATATTATTTTACCAACCTCAACCATTCCATAGGATTGATTTCATCTTTATCTTCATCTCCTGTAGATTTAGGTATTTCCATTGATTCTTAATTGAGGTCTAATCCCAACCCTCAAATAACAACCTTAATATATTAAGGATAAAGATCTCAAATAGTTGTAATCCTTGTTCCGATATGCTCTTCTATGTGTTATCTTTCCAATGGATTTTGAATCAGCTCAATTGGACATTCCAATCAAAAGTTATGATAGTTTTAAGTGAACATGCCTTTTGTTGGAGCCACCTTTGTTTTTTTAGCCCGTCACAAATTTCATTTTTTATGCCTGAAATCGAAAGATGGTTTTCGTATGTTCCATCTGTGGTTTCAAAGTCTCTGAAGCTTTATCACGTAAACAACGATGATTATTATACTCTCGAGGAGAGTCCTACCTTTCGTAAAAATGTTTCCTCTTTTTGTTCTACCTCGAGATCTCATAGGTCGGATGCTATAAATCACTTAGTTCACACGTCCCGAGCAATGAAACAGTGAAATCGTTTTAATTTTTCACCCAAGGCATTAACGGGAGTAGAGATTTCCTAAACCATGAGTTAAACGTCATCGGGTTTTCACCCCTCGGCGCTCACCAAATCCAAAAGTTTATTGTCGTAGCCCCAATAGCCGAGAACACGAGGTCCTTATTTTAGTAACCCGGGTCAAGGTTAAAAGTAAAAGCTAAACCATGGTAAAAGTTCTGTCGGCAATTCGCCACTCGACGTTTTCTTTTTTAAAAGCTACACCGCCTCAGCCCCGACTCGCGAAGTCACGATAAGGATATAAACGTAATTAATTAATCACTAAATCTGAGTTTATCTTCCCTTTTTATTAAGTCGTATTATCGCAATCTCGCAGCTTCGCAGCTCGTCATGCAAACCTCCCGGAAACTTATTTTCGAAGCTCCAAGTCGCGATATGGCGAATATAATAATTATGAAATTAATTGAGCCCCTAATCACGATTACATTTTTATTAACCAAAATCGATCATCGCAGTCTCGGGTGTTAGAGGTTCAAAGTGTTAAAGTAAAATCCCCGATATAATGAGTACCGAAATATTGATTAACATTGGTAAAACCAGATTAATTAAGCTAAATCAATACATATCACGTGTTTCGATGCTTCCACGATTTACGAGGTAACCTTATTTCTTCCATACACCAACTGACATTTCAAACCACCAAAATTTATGGCATTAATTAGGAAATAGGGAAAATCGACGAATAAAGATCGTATTTTTATGGCAAAATTTATTTCTAAAAATGATTTGACAGGCCTGTTCTGAAAGGTACCGAGTTTTCGAATATATATAAGAGTTGTGGTTCATTACAACAAATGCATTTTCATATTATGCAGAGCACATTTTCTCAGTAAGTTAACTTCTGTATGTATACGTATTTTTATCGCAGAAGAGCTAAAGCAGAATCTCTAGGCATGGCCCCGCGAAAAGCATCCAAGGCCAATGTAGAGGTTTCGGGACAAGGTTCAGAAAATGTCGCTAATACTTTGCCTCGAAGTATCGACTTGGTCTTGAATTGATTGCTCGTTTCAGATGTTCTATAGGCCAAATTGGTGGATTATTCCGACGACTCTAGCGACAATGAAAAGGATGACATAACCACCAAGTATAAGATCGTCATTCAATCCGGAATGCACAAAATAGCAGCCAAGCCATGATTGCTTCCATATTATGACATGGTCTGATGGGCATTAGACCATGTGGACATACCAACCAGAACCATCATGAATGAGTAGAAGGTCACCATCGGGACTTTCAGGCCTGAAAATCTGCAAGCCATGTATAAGCTGCCCACAATGTCTGACTATACATATGGCGCCGAATTCTTGGATGAGTTCAAGCAGAAGGAATGTATACAGTATGATAAAACCATGTCCATCTTAGTAAGAGATTGGGTTTCGCACGCCGCGAAGTTCAGGGCTGATAGCCACGGCATATATTCAATAGCTTCCTTAGAACCGCAGTACAAATATGTAGCTATGATGACATGCAGGCTATACGGGAGAGAGGACACCTCATATTTTTTTCTTCCCTAGGTACCTCTAATGTTCCGGGTTGCCGAAGGCAGTTCTGGGTCACCGAAGGCAGTTCCTTCGACTGGGCGAAAATGTTGTCTGATAGCTTGACCAGTCGAATCACAGAGTATCGGGCGCAGAAAGAGGGTGGAAAGGCATCTTCTTTTTTCATGTCTGCATACATTATGGATGTCGTGTGTTTTTTAACACCATTTACCTTAATGAGTTGGAGTTGGACCCCAACAAAAGATGAGCCTATCCACGTTTATCATGTGAAATTATGGGAAAACAAATCACCAAATTTTGTATATGAAATCTTCAACTGGGTGATGGTGCCCCTGCATGTCACTATTTTCAGCCACCCACCACCTAGGATCTCGAACAGTATAGTGACAAATCTGAGCAGCATAGCCGACTGGTATGTAGAGGCCAAATTTTCATACCTCAAAGTTTTTGGGGCTTCTGTTCCCCCGCATGCACTGCCATTGTTCATTCCCGACAAGTTGGCTTGTCGTGAGGTTGCTAGACAAACAGTAATTGGTGGTATAAGCAAGGAGCTTAAGGGATACTCAAAGAAGGTATGGCCACCTTTTCCTGTGCATTTAAGTTCATATTCTTTATTAGATTTCGGGCATGCCAAAGCTGAGGCAACAGCCCTGGAGGACCTAAATTTGGTCCTCATTGAATACAAGAAGCATGATCCGCAAAGGGTTGTGAGCAATCATTTGTCCAGTTGCGGGCTCAAGAGATTTGAGCACGAGAATTCACCCTCAGATGACATTTTCTGAGGCGTAAGGTTTTATGCCGAGATTCTAGCTCGAATACAAACCTTGGCACCCGAGGAGACAGCCAATGTTCTGAAGTTCCAAGAACATCGACGCAGTTGTCTGCCCGCAGTGTTGCGGGGTGAGAGTCCAAGTACGACAGAGGGGAAACAAAAATATGTTGAAGGCTCTAAGGATGTGACTCCTGATCGGGAAAAACACCAGGACAAGGGAGAGCAAACTAAGATTTTGAAAGCAGAGATTAAGACTCCTGACCCACCAAAGAAGCAGAGTTTGGTTACTACTCCAGGAAAATCAGTGAAGCAGATTGGAGAACCTATCACATCAGTTACTCCCTTGCAGTCAACTCAGGGAAATATTGACGCAAGGTGGATCTTCAATGAATATTTGAGGCCTATAAGGGTAGAAGAGCTCCCTCCAAATGAGTTCTTCTTCGATAAGAAGAGAAAAGCAGTGGTAAAGAGAGAATTTTACCAGGAAGGGGAGTCGACAGCCAAGAAATAAAAAGTCATAACTGATGGGAAGGACAAGAAAAATGAACAATTCGCGACTGAGATAGCAGGGACATTAGGAGCATATGCCTCGGTGAATCAATTTTCAGTCGGGCTTTCAAAAAACCAGCTTAAACAAAAAAATTGCCTCATCCAGACCCTCGAAGCCAGACTAGCCACAGCAACAAAGACTGTCAAAGACCAGGCGAGTGTAGGAATAGAGCAGGCCAGGTTGGCCGATAAGAACGAGATAGAGCTACTCAAGACTAATCTTGAGCAAGCACAGTTGGTGGTCTGGGATGGTCAGATGCAAGCAAGCCAGCAAAAGGATTTGATCGAACAGTTACAAGCTAGGGTGGAGATCACCGAAAGCAAAGTGATAGATATCGGGATGTTTCAGTCCCAGGCGATGGAGATTCGGGGAAAACTCTCGGCGGCCCAACGAAATTTACTCGCCAAGGTAGAAGTGATATGGTACAACTATTTTCTATTCAACCAGGTTTCAGAGAACTTATCTACTAGAGAAAGGGAAGCTGGAGTAGCACGGGTCACCTTCCAAGAGGTTGTAATAGCCACAAACAACAGGGATTCGGGAAGTACTCCCAGGTTCACCATTTCGGAGCAAACCAAAGGAAACATTCTATTAAAAGAATGGGAACACAGCATCGCGGAAGGCAAGCTGCAAGCCAAAAAGGTAACGAATTCCTTAGAAGAGGCCTTCAGTTATGTAGATGGAAATCTGCTAGGCATTGATAGTGGGGGTAATGCCGAGGCGTTGATTCAAATGAATATGGAAAAAAACTCACTTGATCTAAAGGAAAAAGAGGAAAGAGATTCGGCCGAGATCTCCCAAGTGACTATGGCGGACATAGTCCTAATAGACAAGTGTATGATCAAACCAAGCACGCAATTATGCGCTATCGACATCATAGACAGACAGATGGAAGACAGGCTGTCGCAGTTAGCCTGAGACTGTTACTCTTTTGAAGCCAACTGTCAAGCAGAACCGTCGAGGCTAATATCTCAGCTGGTTGAAATATGTGTCACCTGTACCGAGCATGTGCGAGGAGAAACGTCTGGCACCAAGTGAAGACAGAGAAGAAGAAATGGAGCGATTTCTCTCCTCCCTATCATAACCGAAATTTTGTAACGATTGAGATTCTATCTTATTGTAAATTGTATAAATATACCATACAAAGAAAGAAAAAAGGCTGGACCTTTTTGTGTCGATTGTAACAGAGTTTTTACATTTTTGAGAGTTAATACAAAGCAAATCTGAAGATTCTCAATTCCGTCACGACTGTGTTATGAGTTTGTTCTCTTGCATCTCATATTTCATTTCATTTCATATTCATAACTGATGAATGCTTCGTTATAATTTAGTATGACCACTACTATAGCGAATGAATTCTGGTTTTCTATAATTGTTTACTATTTTTCCTCTGTACCAGCTATCAGCAGGTGTAAGACCAGTCAACACTTTCAGAAGTCCATATATATTTTATGCTTCATCAGGTTATTTCCTTGCAATTTTCCTCTTTTGTTTATACATGAGATTCTCCCTTGATAGGAGCCTCATTTGATAGACAGCTAAATGTTTTTCTTCCACCTCATACTCTTTATTAAGATATAACTCAGTTACGGGAAAGAGCCTTTGATTTGCACCCTGTTTTATTTCCAAAACTATGAATTCTCTTTTATACGACCAAATTGAGACAGCACTTAATTTCTCTCTGAATTTTTTCTTATCTTATTGTTCCTCCATGACTGTCCCTATACCAACACAGCCCAATATCGAACCCGGATTATAAAATCAAACACACATTGCCTTAAACCTTTTCAATACTATTCTCAAAACAGCCACTACCTAGGTTGAACTCGAACATTCATGGGCAACGATTGAACAGGATATAGCCACCCAGGAATAGTTGGAAGCTAAACAACGCCAACGTAGAAATCTTCCCTGGTTTCCTTTGTCGAAGGTTGACGTTTCTCTCTTCTCCACCCTTTACTCACTTTCGGATGCCTAGACACTGTACTTCTAAGCCTTAAGTACAGACTCTGGAACAACATCTTTCTGGCGCCGTTGTCGGGGACCGAAGTTACGAAACCTTTTCCTTGGGAAAACGACATTTGTGTTTCGTTGAAAGTATTACCCTTTGATAGTGAACAAAGAGTACACACCTTTTTAAGGATTTTCAATCTTTCACTTGGAGACTCCACAAATAATAAACTGGCATCCGGTCAAAGGAATACCAGACAAAACCCAGATGGTAAGCAGATTACGCCTATTACTGATCCTGAGAAGATTCTAAAGGTGAGAGGCTCTCTTAAGCCAACCACTGCAGTTTACAAACTTAAAACCCCACAAATGAAGACTAAGAGTTCTTTTGAACCCTCAACTTCACGCAATCCTCTCTTTGATACTAAAGTTTTAACGCCAAACTGCTCCGAAGTTAGGAGTGAGATTCATCCGACAATCCCCTTAGTATACAAAGGAAAGGGCCCTCTTGAAAGTTCGTTGGCAGTTGACATACCATCTTTCCTTCAGTTAAATTTCCCAACCTCACCAAATTTTGAAGAGTGTGTTACACATTTGGTTTCCACACCCATCGGTTCTCCTGATTTCGTCTCTTGCAAATCCCAGGAACCGAGTCCTCGCATTCCTTATCTTTCCTCGTCGGATTTTCCTCTTCGCGAAGAAAATAAAGATTCACTTTTAATTTTCTAAAACCCCCTTTACAACTTCCCACAAATAATGATGGCAGCCGCCGGGGAAGGAGGTGGAGGGTTTATTGGAGGAGGGGGAGGAGCCCCTCTAGGAGGAGCTAGAGGCCAAGGGCCTGCCCCCCCTCCCAGAGTGGTTGTGAAATTTGCAGCCAGATATGCTCCCTTAGTATTGCCCGTCCCTCTACACGACCTCCCCAAAAATTACATAAAAAATTTACCAAAATTCACCGGGGAAGGGGATCTGACAGCGGCCGAACATATTAATTTCTTTGACCAATTCGTAGATATCCTAGGTATCGAGCATGAGGATGTATATTCGAGACTTCTTGTCCAAACCTTCAAAGGCCAGGTCCAAACTTGGTTTCGGAGCCTACTTGCAGCATCTATCTTGTCTTATGACGCTTTGGAAGATGCTTTCCTTAGACAATGGGGTGAGAGAAAAGATCATCTATATTATTTAACCGAATTTGGGTCTTTGAGAAAAAAGAATTCAGAAACAGTCATGGAATTTATTCAAAGATTCAACAAACTGTATAACAAAATCTCAGCCGAGGTTAAACCGTCCCAACCCGCGGCCAAAGTAACTTTCGTCGAGGCTTTCGAACCGGATTTTGCACTCCTTTTGCGAGATAGGAGGGGAGCCACCCTAAACCGAATGCAGGATGATGCAGTAGAAATCGAATCTAATATGATGGCTTCAGGTAAGCTTAAAGCTAAAGTAGAAACTGGAAACCGAGAAACTAAACGCTTTAGAGAACAAGCTGGTCTGTCAGGGTCTAATAGATCCACATATGACAAGGTAGAAGATATGGCTAGAGTAATTAAATAATTGTCTAATAAAATATCTAGAATGGAGCTCGAACAGGACAAAGCTGATTCTTTCCCCAAAAAGGATTTCAAGAGGAACCCCAACCCCCTGAACCAGCAAAGACAAATAAAAAACAAAGATCAAAAAATACAAGCTCCCTTAAATAATGAAAATTTTATAGGAGCGAACGATTTTAAAGACTTCGGAGATTCGGATAATGATGTCACAAACTTCGGTGATGACTACACACAACCATATCTGACTCGTGAAGATTATGAAAAATCTCTAAACATGTAACAACCGTCGAAAAAGGGTAAAGAAGGTGATCATACTGACCTTTGTGAATCTCAACAAGAAACTGAGATGATAATAGCTGAGATCCAACCCAAATATAACTAAAGATCTAAGAGTAAGCCCACCTCAACTATTCAACCCAAGAAAATCCTCCAAAGAGGTCAAGCTTATGAGCCTACTCTGGAAAAGACCTTATCACCCAATAGCAAAGCGAAAGTGTTAAGCACACAAGGGTCCGAAGTGTAAAAAGTCGAGCCCCAAGCACAAGGAACCGAAACGGCTAATAAAATTACGCCTTCAACCAGGACCATGAGTAATAAAGAGGTCCAGACCAATAAATCGGAAAGGAAGGATTTGGAAGTATCAACCAAAGAAATAGATAAGGTGAGCGGAACTTTCAATTTCGAAAACGAGATAAATAAAATTAAGATACCAATGCCTTTGGTAAAATTAGCAAAAAACCTCGTTTATCGGAAGCAGATTACCAAAGCGATGGGTGTCTCTGAGCTAGAAAGCCAGTCTGATGTTTTATACCTGGAAGATGAAAAACCTAACATCACTTTTGGTCCCCATTTTGAAGGGGCCAAAGACACCATTTCTCCCTTTCATATCACTTTAAATGTGTATGATCAATTGCTACATAATTGCATGTTAGACTCCGGCGCCTCCCATAACGTTATGCCTAAGATTATTATGGATAATTTGGGTCTCCAGATCACTAGACCTTATGGATATCTTTACTCCTTTGACTCAAGAAGGGTTAAGTGTATGGGGATGATAAAATATTTGGTAGTTACCCTGGCGCAGGTCCCGGTTAAGAGTATCATGATGGATGTGGTTATTGCAGATATTCCCCCTAAGTATGGCTTGTTGTTGTCTAGGTCATGGGGAGCCAAGTTGGGGGGTTCACTTCAATTGGATATGATGTTCACCACAATTCTTGTGTTTGGTGGTCAGTTTACACAGTTGTACAGAGAAACAAGATTAGCCTATATGGTAAGCGACCCTCAAAACCCAAACAATTTCCCTATTTACATTGCGGATCAAGATTTAGGAAATTGTATCTTATCTTTTGATGATGGTTCAGATGGTTGTATGGAGGAAAATGATATAGAGCAGGAAGATTCAAGTTACATGATAGAGGATCTGTGTAGCACCGGTGTCTAGAAAATGTATTTTGACGGTGCCTCATCTTCTGAAGGGGCCGGTGCAGGAGTGTTTTTAGTGGCTCCCGAAGGTAAATTCGTTGTTCCTTTTTCTTACCGACTGCAGTGGGATATAGATTATACTAACAACGTATGTGAGTATGAAGCGTTGGTCTTAGGATTGGAAGCTGCTAAAAAGATAAAAATAAATAACTTAGAGGTATATGGAGATGCAGAGTTAATAGTCAAACAGATAAATCGACGGTACCAAGCCAAGCATCCCAGATTAAGATCATACAGGAATTGTGCCTGGGATCTCATGGAAAACTTTTTCTTGTCCGTAAATCTCCACTTCATCCCACGCATAGAGAATTTACATGCTGACGAATTGGATAAAGCAGCTTCAACCTTCTCTCCTCCCATGACTTTCAAATTGAAGTATCACATTGAAATCAGACACAGACCATCTATACCAGACAATATCCAACATTGGCAGGTCTTTGAGGAT
>JZKD02S0858409.1:178754-200284 GCA_000966675.3 Picea glauca
TTTTATATCAGACTCCAACCCAATGTCACACATTTTGAGTTGTCAGATAAATTAGGTAAAATACTTGAAGTGGATTGTCATTTTACAAGAGTTTGAGATAGATTTTATAACTTCCAAATCCAAGACATCTTTGGCCTTCACTGAGTTGATATTGGAGCTTCCATGAGTCAATGACGAACTAGTGGCCAATGATTCATTATTTCTCATTAACTCATATGATCCCTAGTATGGGGATGTATTGATATATCTGCAAACCCATCATTTTCATCATTAATTAGCTCAAGATGAGCATCAACACATATGTCATCAAGCCAAGCAATACCTCATTATTGATGATAATATTTATCGTCAAGGGGTAGATTTGATTTTATGTCAATGTCTTGTCCATGAGGAAGCTAAGAGAGTTTTGAATGATTTCCATGTTAGAGCATGTGGCAATGATCTTTCTAGCATTTCCATTACCCAAAATATTTTGCATGTGGGATACTTTTGGCCCACGATCCTCAAATATTGTATGAATGTGATCCAGAAGTGTCACCCTTGTCAAGTGTTTACTCCAAAAATGTGCACTCATTCTGCTCTAGTACATATTATGGTTGTTATTGGCCTCTTTTTCAAAAGGAGGATTGATTTCATGACATGTAAACCTTCCTTGGCTAATTTCCATGGTTATATCATTGTGGTTGTTGACTACTTTACTAAGTGGTCCAAGGCACTTCCTACCGTTTCCAACGATGGAACCATAGTGGAATTATTCATGTTAAATCACATCATATCCTGGTTCGGTGTACCTAAGACTATTTTGACAGACCATGGCTCCCATTTTCACAACAAAATGTTGACCAAACTAGCTATCAAGTTGGGTTTTCTCCATGAAAACTCGACACCTTATTATCCTCAGTCAAATGGTTAGTTCAAAGCCATTGATCTCATGTTGAAAACCATGATCCAGAGGATGGTAGAGAAGCACAAGAGTGAATGGAACCTCATGTTATTTTCAACATTATGGGCTTACCAAACCTCAACTAAGACTACCATCGGGTTTACACTATTTCAACTTGTTTGTGGAGTGGAGGAAATCATACCAATTGAATGTGAAATCTCGTCATTGAAACTAGCAATGGAACTCTCGCCCAATACTTCCACTGAGGAAGAACGTATCTTGTATTTGGCCCACCTAAATGAACAACGTCTAGAAGCTACCATGGCCAATGAGACTTGTTATAGGGGCTAGTTGGCCTCGCCGACTAGACTCGTCAGTCAACTAGCCAAGTCGATTGTAGTGGATGGTTAGGAGAGTCGGTCGGATAGGCAGTTAGATTCGACTGGCTAGATAGTTACATAATGCAACCAACTTGTAACAGAAAATCATACATATATATACATGGCTATGTAATGGAATGTAAGAGACTGTTTTGAATATAACAAAAAGATTTGATGGTTATCTCACCTCTTGTGTATGTTTTTCTATGTGACTATGTGCTCTTCTATATGATGTTATAGTATGGGTTACTCTATGTAAGGATCTACTGGTAACTATCTCATACTTTCTCTCACATCACAACATTGGTTTCATTGTTAGTAGTTATGAACTCGGGCATGCATAACAAAGGCACATCAATGTTAACTTTGGAATATATACACAAATGGTGGGAGCGTAAAATTACCAACTATATCATAAACTATGCAAGAAGAAATCGATTGACGCTAGCAGAAGCTTGTACTCGGTTCTTCTTGAAGACACACGAATTATTTTTGGAAGTTATTTCAAAGGAATTGTATGAATATCTCATCCAGTCTAATGTGCATACTAACTCTGGATGAGAATTTGATTCACAAAATCATAAATGGAGGAAGAACAAACCTGAATGAGTGGTTCGAGAGGATTGTGCAAGACTACATTGAAGAAGAAGTAATCGAAGATAGAGAGTCAGTCCAAACCATCAAGAAAAAATTATATACATAACTTCATGATGGGTTGCTTTGCACTATTTTTTCGTTAATTCACAAATTTCTCCTAGACAAAGGAGTAGGCGACATCATCAAGTACCAATATCCTCTGAAAAACCCTCCTCCAAACTCTAATTGGCAAGAGAGACAAGACCAGTGGGAACGGTTCTTGGAATATAATTGCAAAGATACTAAAGAAGCTTGGGAATATTTCTTGAATAAATGAGCATAAAATAAATGATGAACATCGTCGACCACGAGTAAGTCAGGCCAGCGTCGGGGGGTTGGATGATCCATGAGATGGTATAAAGTCGAAGTTGAAGCACACCCAAGTAGAAAATCTCAAAATTCAGGAGGAAGATAAATGATTCAAGTGAGAGGTCTAAACATTGGACACATATCCACAAACCTTCTACAGACATACAAAAATTAGAGCAGGACAAGAGAAAAAAGAGATGAGAAGAGTTATGAAACAATATGGACCCTTTAAAATCTCATAGAAAACGTATCTAGGAGAGATAGATCATTGGAGTAGCCCTTGAGAATGTAGAAATGGTTCCTGAGAGAAGGAGAAGCTTGCAATTGAGCATGGCAGTTGGTGGCACCCAACAAGAAGATGACCAAGTCGATATGGAGATCGACGATTCGAGACTCGCGGTTCAACTTTCTCCAGCAAGAATTCCTAGCCCGCGTATTGCAAAGTTCCTTCGATAAGACTTCATGTGGATACACAATCACCAAGGATGTGGTGTCGAACTGACAATGTTGGTCAGATAAGAGATACGATGCTAATTGAAGCACAAGAAAATCAACTAGAAGATATATTACTTCACGTAAGAGACCTCACAGACTCTACCCCCTGCCGAATTTACTATTAGAATATTTGAATTAACTAGACAATGAAAACAAATTGACATGACCCTGCAGAGGACGATTCGTCAAATATATAGATAAAGCTTGTCAGACAGATATCCCAAATTCAAGTAAAGAACAAGAACAGTTAGCAATCAAATATATCCCTCCGGAAGATTGATGGCAGATTATATCGGTTGAGTCGAATACTCTGACTTCGACTTAAGAAAATGTTGATGACCATTTTGGTCCTCAATTTTTAGCCGAAAAAGCATTGTCGGGCTCTCCCCTTTAATCAAATTGCTTGCACAAAGTCTCGCCTACTCTCGTTAAAATTGACACAATGGACTCGGTGAAATTATTGTGGTTCTTGACCTATCTTTCATATGGCTTATTTTTCTCTCTTTCCGCATTCCTAACTCTTGTCATATTTCACTCTTGGTTAAAACATTAACATCTTATATTTTGGACCTCCCTTTTGTTGGTATATGTCTTACCTTATCTAAATGGATAAAAATTTGAAAATTAGTTAAAGCCATACTATATATTACATTTTTTGGGTTATTGCATATTATACCCACATTCTCACTTTATATCCCATGTCTTTCTCTCAAATATTTAAAATATTTAAATTAGGACATGAAAATTATACAAAACTTTCTTTTAAATTATGACTTTGACGTAATTCTCATGCCATTTCATAGAATATCATTATATTATCTCCATATCTATATATAAGAGTGAAGGGAAGATTTAAGTTCTTACTAAACATGTTGGCACCAGGCCAAAGGAAAGATAAGGATGATCCTGGGCAAGAAAGCATGCAGAAGTCGAAGGAATAGCTGGCAAAAGAATAGCACACGCGGATGCAAGAAAACGTGCACAAAGGAAAGTGACAGCTGGAGGAAGAACAGCAAGCGCATGGGAGAAAGACCTAACGTAAGAAGGGTTAGGGTTTTGGTAATATTTTGTAAATGGCTTAAGAGCCCGAAATGTATAAATATAGATACGAAGGTATCATATAGGGTTGTTGATCGATTGATTGGTTTTAGTTAATTTTCTTGAAGACTGTAATTACACATGAGCGAATGTGATATGTAACGGGTGTTTCTTGTATGAACAAATTTTGTAAGTTGTTGAGAAAAGAAGATATGAGGGAAGGTAGATCTGAGGATTAGACTGCAGGCTGTAGAGCCTGGTGCGATCTAGTTCGCCTCACATAGATCTTACCCAGTTTTTTGAAGAGTTGTAAGCGCACAGCGTCGGACATGCAGGACTATCATAATAAAAGAGCCAAGAGCCAAATCTTTGTGGATGTATCCAAGGACAGGGTGAACCATAGTAATATCTATGTAATGAGATGAATGCATGCATGTCTTTACTTCTTTCAGCAATTAATGGTTAGGTTTGATGAATGAGTTAATACATTGTTATGAATCTGTTTATGCTACTGGGGAAATAATTCAAGAAAATATGTATGCAACCAGGAAGAATAAGTAGGTTACGCTAATAGCTCAGAATAATCGCCTCTAGTCAAGAAACCCCTATCTCCTACTATGCCCTAGGCTGTAAACACTTGAGTCTTACAGTCACCCATTTAAAGCTATCTCGGGTGAGACTGCGCAGTGCATTCTATGTATTGTGTTTCCTTCTGGTTTACCAGGAGGGCCGATAGTTTTAGAGGCTTTGTTGGAAACCCGAATGATGTGAACCCTGGGTCAATAAGTCGAATGACCAAAGGAAGGAAATCAAACCAACAAATGGTTCCATTGCCATGTTAAGAGGAATAACAAAGGACTCAGTAGACGGGATAGAGTGAATGAGAACCGAAGGAGAGAAACTGGAGCACAATGAGCCATTAGAATGGAATGTGGAGACCTTGGAACCCCACGAAAGCGGAAATCGAGGGCTGGTTAAGAACGAAAGAACTAGAGTTTGCACACAAAGATAATGGAAACCCTAGAATCACACCACGCCAATACCTAGATAAATACATATTTATTGATTTACACAAAATCTTTTTCTGTGATTTTTCGCATCTTCTACAGGACTGGATCCTACGGTTGAAGGATAACCACACAACTAATCGAATTCGACAACGAGATTGGAACCCAGTACAGATTGAGCAGATACAGCAGGTGAACAACAAATTCACCCACGCAGTAAACTTTTGGCTTGATAGTATTGTGGCAGGATTCATCACAGAGTTTGCAGTAGACACAGCGAAGTCATACAGTGCAGTTGAGCAAGAATTTCTACAAGGACCCCAAGGAAGGTACATTCGATCCATGTATACTTCAATCAAGATATTTCTATATAACAAATATGTGATGACAATGGAATCAGACAGCTAGACATCCCTGTGTGCATGGGGGAAGGGGGAAGCACTGACAGAGAGAGGAGGAATGGAAGGAGGACAAGAGACAGACAAGACGAAGGAGGAACCCTTGGACCTGATCTTGATGGATGACGACCATCTCAAGTGGATCTTGGCATCATCAGGAACAATGTGTAACAGAGTACCCTACCAATATAATATGAACACCAAGAAGAAAGTTGTAGCTGAAAGGGAGGGCTTGGCGAGCGATGAGGAAGAGGTAGAGGATCTCCAGGTTGTGGAGAATATTGAGGAAATCCTGCACGCCACCTATCAGAGGAAAACAAGAGGCCCAACAATAGGAGGAGAAGACAGCCATCCCTTCCATATCAATGTTAGTGTGGAACCCATAAACCCATGTGCGACCAATACACCAAAGAGAACACCACCATTTAGACAATCGAAGTTCGGAGGAAGTCCAACATCAGGAAGCACATATACACAAGGAGCAACAACTGGAGGAGCCAGTTCAAGTAATCTTAGTCAAGTATCTACACCACGTGGAGGAGGCAGTAGTTCAATATTTAGAATGGTAGGACACGATCCTACTATACGGTTACCAAAGTTTCGGGAAAAGCAGCAGAAGACCCTGAGAAGCATTTGTTCATTTGTGCAAAGATCTAGGAAGCAAAGCATATCACTAATGAAGATACCAAACTCGCACAACTTGCGATCACGCTGAGAGACCACGTACTATACTGGTACATGAGTCTAGATACTAGCAGTGTTCCCGAGATGACAAGGACACTGGTCAACATTAAGAAATTATTGATCAACGAGTTCCAGAAGATGAGCTCAGAGGATCAGTACATGAATGAGATGATTGAGATAAGACAGAAACCAGGAGAATCTGTATGGGAGATTGATCAGAGATTCAAGCACTTAAAAGGCAAGTTAAAATACCTTATGACTATTGGGCTTGTAATTTAATGCATTTTATTGCAGATTCTTGGCTTCTTTCACGATTGAGTTGCTAACATTTTCATACTTATGAAGTCTTCTTCTCATGGATTCTTGCAAAACCTTTCTCATATGCTTTGGCATTCTTTTGATATCATTGCAACACTATTACAAGAAAATGCATCTATTTTTCTATCACTACTACCTTCAAACATCAATCACTTCTGATCGTGTGTGCAAGCTATTAAACGGAGGTGTTCCAAATCTCTATGTTATTAATGGTATTGCTCATTGTAACAATGGAATGGCAGTTTATAGAAATCGAGATAATGATTAAGGATCATTTGACCAAGTTCATATACTTGTCGTGAGGAGCCTGAATGGACAAATAGAATGTCACTGAAATGACATATTGTGCATACCAATCTGTGCATTGGTTAAGCTATTCATTTTCCTGGGTTCTGGACATGGCCATCAAGTGTTTAAATGTTGAGCACCATTCCTGGGACATTTGTCAGTCATTGCTGCCATACGATTGTGTGGTGCGTTGTGCTCTTTTATAGGTGAAACCGTAAACTTCCTTGAAGACTGCCACATTGCCTCTTGTTTAAAATATCTCCAAGAGAATTATCAACGCCATGTGTTTACTGCCATGCAAATAAAGTGAACAAGTCGTTATCCAAGGCAATCCACCTAGCTCTATTCTTCTACGAATTGGTCAAATTCTCCTCAAATGCAAATGGTGGACAGCCCATTCACGTTAAACTATATTCTCAGCTCCTTCTGTTTTGATCTTTTCCAGGTGTTTCTTTTACATTATAAGAATAAATGTATTGCCTTATCTCATGACACTTCGTGTCATGATATTAAGGTGTTCATAAGAATCGGTTGCATAATGTTGTTATCCATTTGTAAATGTAACCATATCACAAATGGTATCGCCTATCTTAAGGGGCGCAGAAGCATTCGGTTTCACATGTAATCGATATAATGCTTATCAAGAGGCACAGGGTAAGGAACTGAAACAAAATTGTAACTAATACAAAACTCTATATAAGAGTTGTTATGCTCGATAGAGGGGGACATAAATTAGATGGAAGGAATTTGTGAATAGATATGGGAAATATTATGTAGAGATAGAATGTAGAACATAAATAGATAGTAGAACAGAGATAGAATAGACAGAAGGAGATAAGTGATTTTCTAGCATTGTATTATTCTCGTTTATTGAAGTAATAGAGTTGATTAATTTATGTCTTTTATCATTCATAGGATTTGATGTGATTTGTTTAAAGAAACTAATTGGTTGATGAAGAAGGTAGGGCCCCCTTTTCCTGAGACGAGTTATGAGCATCATAATCAGATTTCAATTGCATCGATGAATTTGAAGTTTCAAAATGTAGTAGGCTTTGATTAGTGTGTTAGTATTTAGCAGAATTTGAGTGAATTTCCAGTTATTGAGTTAGAGTGTAATTACAGTTTTCAGTTTCGATTTGTCCATTGGCATTAGTTTTTACTTTCGAGCTTGAGATCTAGTTTGGGTATTTCATAAATTAGGAAAGCTTCATTACATTATTACATTTCAATAGAGGATGCAGATATGTTAGAATTTATTGAGTGATTGTGGATTTATAAGTCGCAGAGTTAAAGTATTTCATGTCATCAGTTTCTCAGTAGATTATTTATATGCTTAAAACACGTTTTGTGAGCTAGTACAGAATTAGTGCAGGATCAGTGCAGAACAGGGTAGATTAGTATAGTTTCTTTCAGCGGTTTCTTTTGAATTAGATTGACATTCTTGAAACTCTTTCTTCAACCCTGCACATACAGTGTTGGTTCCTCTAAGTCTACCTCCTCGGGTTGACAATTAAATATTGATTTACATGGTATATCTTTAGCCCAACATTTTGGCGTTGTTGCTAGGGAGGAACTAAAAAGGATTGGAAAGTGGATGTTGTGTTTATGGAAGGAAAAAGGGAGGAGGAGTTGTAAGATAGGAGGTAAGAACCTACGCATCTACTGTAGTAGATTCCTCTGAAGCTTTGCCAAGTAGATTCAATTTCAGCAAGTATTTCTTTAAAAGCAAGGTGTACTTTCATTTTCAGTAGTATGCAAGTGTGCTTTCATTTCATAAGTATCAGAGTGTATTTAGCAGCAAGAGAGTCTTCATTTCAGCAGTGGTAGATTTGATTCAACAGTAAGAGAGTTTTTTATTTCAGCAGTATAAGAAGGTGTGCAGTTGATTCAGTAAAAGTAATCTTCATTTCAGCAAAGAGTGCCTTTCTTTTCAGCAGATACCATTTCCTTTCAGCAGAGTTTTTGTTGCTTTAAGTTTACATAGAGCAAGTGTGTCTTCATTCTTAGTAGAAGGATATTTCATTTAGCAAGTGTGCAGATTTCATTTCAAGCAAGTTTGAGTTTGCAAATTAGTTTTCAGAATTGGTTATTTGGTGTGAATTGCAAATCTTTTTAGCAAACCCCCTACAACAAAAGAAAAATCATAAAAATCAGTTAATGGATCCAAGCATGGTTGAACGAAAGAAGAGATTGCTGCAGGAACTTTCTTGCATCTTGACAGAACTTAAAGAGATATCTGTAGCTCAAGAGATGGAGGAGAAATCAGTTGATCCAGTGCTTCCCTTTGAGCATCCATGCCAACCTCCAGAGAAGAGTGAGCAGTTAGAAATTCCATCAGCAAAAGAAAATGGTATGCATGATTATATTGAACAGTCGTTTCAATCTGTTTCACATCTTCCAGATGCTCTTCTTCTTCAAAAATTCTTGGAAATCAATCAACCGGTATTACTTGCTCAGCATACCTTGGTAATTATGCACTTATATCTTCTATCAAAAGGTATGAGTCTATTGTTGATTCTGCTACGTCGGTGGCTTCATTGGTTATTTGACTATACTTAAAGAAATGTTTTCTTTAAGTAGGTAGGTAGGTAGGATAATGAATAAAGGACAACACCTTCAAATAATTTGTGTTTTCTGCAAATAAAAAGAATAGCAGTTGCAATAAGAAATGGATTGAAAGTTTTCATACAAATGATGAAGGGCCAGGTCTCTATTGAGCTAAAGTCAAGGGGCAGATGTTTAAATATTTTGAAAGAACATGTTAAGAGTGCAGGGGATCTTCACAACAAGTTTCACATCAATCAAATGAGAGATCTCGGCACTGTTAGTATCCTCTTAATGTGCCAGTGTTAAAGAGGTGAATTTGTTTTCATGAGGACATGCAAAAAGCCAGGCATGGGGGAATATTGGGCTTGTGATTTAATACATTTTATTGCAGATTCTTGGCTTCTTTCACGATTGAGTTGCTAATATTTTTATACTTATGAAGTCTTCTTCTTATGGATTCTTGCAAAACCTTGCTCATATGCTTTGACATTCTTTTGATATCATTGCAACACTATTACAAGAAAGTGTATCCATTTTTCTATCACTACTACCTTCAAACATCAAGCACTTCCGATCGTGTGTGCAAGCTATTAAATGGAGGTGTTCCAAATCTCTATGTTATTAATGGTATCGCTCATTGTAACAATGGAATGGCAGTTTACAGAAATTGAGATAATGATGAAGGATCATTCAACCAAGTTCATATACTTGTCGTGAGGAGCCTGAATGGACAAATAGAATGTCACTGAAATGACATATTGTGCATACCAATCTGTGCATTGGTTAAGCTATTCATTTTCCTGGGTTCTGGACGTGGCCATCAAGTGTTTAAATGTTGAGCACCATTCCTGGGACATTTTTCAGTCATTGCTGCCATACGATTGTGTGGATGCGTTGTGCTCTTTTATAGGTGAAACCGTAAACTTCTTTGAAGACTGCCACATTGCCTCTTGTTTAAAAGATCTCCAAGAGAATTATCAACGCCATGTGTTTACTACCACACAAAGAAAGTGAACAAGTCGATATCCAAGGCAATCCACCTAGCTCTATTCTTCTATGAATTGGTCAAATTCTCCTCAAACGCAAATGGTGGACAGCCCATTCACGTTAAACTATCTTCTCAGCTCCTTCTGTTTTGATCTTTTCCAGGTGTGTCTTTTACATTCTAAGAATAAATGTATTGCCTTATCTCATGACACTTTGTGTCATGAGATTAAGGCGTTCATAAGAATCGGTTGCATAATGTTGTTATCCATTTGTAAATGTAACCATATCACAAATGGTATCGCCTATCTTAAGGGGCGCAGAAGCATTCGATTGCACCTGTAATCGATATAATGCTTATCAAGAGGCACAGGGTAAGGAACCAAAACATAATTGTAACTGATCCAAAACTCTATATAAGAGCTGCTATGCTCGATAGAGGGGGACAGAAATTAGATGGAAGGAATTTGTGAATAGATATGGGGGATATTATGTAGAGATAGAACATAGAATAAAAATAGATAGTAGAACAGAGATAGAATAGACAGAAGGAGATACGTCATTTTCCAGCATTGTATTGTTCTCGTTTATTGAAGTAATAGAGTTGATTAATTTATGTCTTTTATCATTCATAGGATTTGATGCGATTTGTTTAAAGAAACTACCTGGTTGATGAAGAAGGCAGGGCCCCCTTTTCCTGAGACGGGTTATGAGCATCATAATCAGATTTCAATTGCATCGATGAATTTGAAGTTTCAAAATGTAGTAGGCTTTGATTAGTGTGTTAGTATTTAGCAGAATTTGAGTGAATTTCCAGTTATTGAGTTAGAGTGTAATGACAATTTTCAGTTTCGATTTGTCCATTGGCTTCAGTTTTTACTTTCGAGCTTGAGATCTAGTTTGGGTATTTCATAAATTAGGAAAGATTCATTACATTATTACATTTCAATAGAGGATGCAAATATGTTAGAATTTGTTGAGCGATTGTGGAGTGACAAGTCGCAGAGTTAAAGTATTTCCTATCATCAGTTTCTCAGTAGATTATTTATATGCTTAAAACACATTTTGTGAGCTAGTACAGAATCGGTGCAGAACAGGGCAGATTAGTATAGTTTCTTTCAGCAGTTTCTTTTGTAGTAGATTGACATTCTTGAAACTCTCTCTTCAACCCTACACATACAGTGTTGGTTCCTCTAAGTCTACCTCCCCGGGTTGACAATTAAATGTTGATTTACATGGTATATCTTTAGCCCAACAATGACCGACATGTAGCACCGGCACCTGTTTGTCAACTCACTACTCCCACACTTAAAATATCCCTTACGACAACAAAAGTTTCAGACACAGGCCGAGGCGCTATAGGTAGCCTTACAATTGGAAGAGAACCAGTACCAAAAAACGGACCCAACTATCGAATAACTGAAGGAGGATTTGAAGAACTTAACATTTCAGCTAAACCAAAACAAGAACAAGGACAAATGAGAAGCCATTTGGTGCACTACCTGCAGGACGGAAGGACACCATAAGAACGAGTGCCCAACATTTGCGCAGTATATGGTGACAGGTATGCCTAACCCACTACCACAGGGAGGCTTATGGTGCGAAATATGCAAGAAACCGAGCCACGACCCCTATCACTGCACGATGATGCAGAAATACCAGACAATCCCAAAGAGTTCATATTGTACCTTTTGTAAGTCGGTAGGCCACGACGACAAAGATCGCAGAACTATGGAGCTAATGCGGGAGAGAACATTAGACGCATACAGGGTACAGGAAAAAATGATGACTGGGTAAGCAGCACCACAGTTCAATCCATCCCCAGCCCCATACAACACTACGTAGCCAGAGTATAATACCGCGCAGCCACCATACAATAACACACAGTCGCAGTACAACATAGCACAGCCCTAGTATAATATCGTGCAGTATAATCAGGCACCACATTATAATGCATCGCGAGGAGGTCGCGCAAGATATAGAGGAGCAAGACAAACCAGAGGAAGTTTCGGAAGAGGTAGAGGACCTGTCACATGTCACAATTGCCAACAACCAGGACATTACACACGGGAGTGTCCACTACCACCAGCAACTTGTATGTACTGTCGTGCATCGAATCACAATACAGAGGAATGTATGAAATTACTTGTCAAGATTCAAGAAAAAAGGAACCTAAACAATCAGAATGTCCAGTGGATTTCAGCTGAAGCAAGGGACGACGAATGGAACATCAACATAGTCACTCGAGGAGGAACAAAAATGGGAAATGACGCAGTTTGAAAGGAACCAACGCGGAACCAATGGGTAAAAAATAACACAGACCCCAAGAAGCAGTTTGATGCGCACAAGGAAAAGGAGATCTTTACAGAAGCCCAACAAGAATTCCAGAAGCAGGACATAGCACCGCCTGCACCACAGAGCAAGGAAGCTCCGGAATATGAGATGATGCCATCACTGGACCATACCAACAGAATGCAGCCCAAGGGACAAGTAAGTACTATCAAAGAATTTATGCAATCATGCGTTAAAGTGTTAAATGATCCTTCATATGTCAAAGTACTACAAAACATCCTAGAGAAATGTAGCAGAGAGATGGAACAAAAACCAGAACTAAAAATTGTTAATCACCTACACACGAGAAGAAGAACAAGTAGGGAATTTATAATAAATGCTAACATTGGCGACTTCAATATGGGAGATATTATACTGGATCTAGGATCTGAAGTGAATGTGCTACCAAAGACCACATGGAAATGCATGGGGGAACCTACATTGGGATACTCAATCGTTTAATTAAAACTAGAAAATCGACATAGAGTTTTACCAATAGGTAGACTGAAAGGAGTAGCAATAGATCTGGATGGAGTGCGCACTAAGGCAGACTTCGAAGTCATTGAAATAGTAGACAACACAACACCTTACCTGGCATTACTCGGTCTGGATTGGGCGTTCGACGACCAGGCCATAATTAACTTGAAAACCAGAAAAAATGACATTTGAGTCGGGAGACTACAGGGTCATAGCACCACTAGACCCATCAGAAGAGGATAGGTTCGTAGAACCCACTTCTCTGGATCTAGACGAGATCGTCTAGATGTACAGAACAACTGTGTGCGGTGAGGATTACGTCAACCCAACTACAGACAGGGTACTCAGTTGGTGAAGCATTACTTCATGCGCAACAGACTCAGACACCAGGCTAGAAAATTGGCAACAGAGACTACATGAAGTATCCACGAGAATATGTGACAGAATAGACTGTGCAGTAAGATGGGTAGGCACAGAAATCAGGGAACCACCCAGTTTTCACGGACTGGATGATTTGGAAGTTTTTTTCACACAATATGAAGATGAAGTATTGGAAAACCAGAGATTACTAGCACTAGATCTAGCACTAAAGGCCACACCCGCAAGATGGTGGGGCGCACCCAAGGAGACTATCACAGACTGGTATCAATGCAAGTGGCTATTGCACATAAGGTTTGGCACAGAACAAACATACAAAAAACAATAGAAATATGAAGGACTAGGGACACCAGCGGAACACTTGAAGGAGTGTCAGACACAGTGGAAAATGACACCACCAAAGGAATGGTCTCACCACTTCATTCATACGTTAAAAGGCATACCAGCAAACTGGTACACAGACCAGGAACTACGCAAAGGAACCAAGACATGGGAGACACTCCAACAGAACTTTACAATTACTTTCTTATTCGAGGATGATAACCCCAACATAGATGTGGCTCTAAAACGGATAAGAGGCGTCATATTCATGGAAGAACCAGAAGTCGAACTTCTCACCGAAGAATAGTAGCGGAATAAGCTGACAATCAAGGAATTATTTTCATGCTACCATGTACAAGAGGAAGTACTGAATGAAGATGATCTGCACAATATTCAGATCGAAGAAGTCGAAGGCGAGAGAGATGTGGAAGGACCACCGTTAGATTCAGAAGTCCTCTCTGCACCGATCAGGATAAAGAAGGTTAACATCGTCACTGCTGAGCAGCCCAAAATGGCTAGCATTGGAGATTACTGGGACGAACAGACAGTAGAAATCATCACGGAATTATTGCGTGAATATAGAAACCTTTTTCCCACCACCTTCACAGAAATTAAGGGTATAGCCGGAGAATTAGGAGAAATGAAGATACCACTCAGATCTTATGCGAGACCCATTAAGCAACGACCTTACAGACTAAATCATATATACAAACAGAAAGTTAAATATGAGGTTGGCAGGATGCTCGAGGCCAGCATCATCGAACCAGTAGTAGAATCATAATGGATAATCCCGATGGTAGTATAGGACAAGAAACAGGGGAGAGGAATCAGGATATGCGTCGACTTGAGGAAGTTGAATGATGCATGCCTACACGACCCATTTCCTACACCATTCATGGATGAGGTACTAGAGAATGTAGGGGGGCATGAAGCTTACTCCTTCACTGAAGGATTCTTAGGATACCATCAGATTAAGATAGCACGGGAGGATAAACACAAGGCCACGTTTGCAACGGAATGGGGATCTTACCAATACACAGTCATGTCGTTTGGACAGAAGAATGCACCTGCGATATTCTCTAGAGTGGTCATCGCAGTCTTTAAGGAATTGATCCACCAATTCCTCAAAGTATACCTGGATGATTGGACAGTGTACAGCCTACTGAAAAACCATGTGGAAGTTTTACGATTGATGTTAGAATGATGCAGACAGTGCCAGATATCACTGAATATCAAGAAATGCATATTTGGAACATCATTTGGGATACTACTGGGACACATCATATGCAAACAAGGCTTGCTAGTGGACCCAGCAAAAATCGTTGTCATTGTTAACTTACCAGCACCAAAAATAGTCTGCCAACTTAGAGCAACGTTAGGACACACGGGATATTACAGGAAATTCATCAAAGGCTACGCGCAGATTACAGCACCAATGGAAAAATTGTTAAGGAAGGATACAAAGTATCAATGGAACGACGAGTGCCAACATGGTCTGGATACCCTGAAGGAAAAAATAGTCACTGCACCAATATTGGTATTTCCAGACTAGGAGAAGACATTCCATGTACATGTAGATGCATCGGTGATAGCACTTGGACCTATCCTAGCACAACCAGGAATGGGAGACTTGGATCGCTCGATAGCATTTGAAAGCAGAAAATTATCGGACTCATAACAGAACTATAACATGACTGAAAGAGAAGGCCTAGCTATGGTTTATGCACTGCAAAAGTTCAGACATTACCTGTTGGGAAAACACTTTAAGATGTTTATAGATCACTCAGCCCTGAAATACCTAGTCAACAAGCCAGCGTTGGGGGGGAGAATTTGTCGATGGTTATTGCTATTTCAAGAATTTGACTTTGAGGTAATAGTTAAACCAGGAAAACTGAATATCAGACCTGACCACCTATCGAGGGTCACAAATGGAAAAGAGTCGACAAATCTAGAAGACAACTTTCCAGATGCACAACTATTCTCAGTACAGATTGTTGATGACTACTTCACAAAGATCATCCGGTACTTGAGTATAGGTACTGCACCGCGGGAATATACCACTTCGCAGAAGAATAACCTAGTAGTCCACGCAGTCGACTATCAATTGATCATAGGACATCTATACAACATGGGCACAGATAGCATCTTACGCAGATACGTATTAGAGCATGAACGTTCGAAGATTCTAGCAGAAGCCCACGAAGGAATAGCAGGAGGGAATTACGTAGGAAAAGCTACCGCGCAGAAGGTACTACACACAGGATTATGGTGGCCAATGATCCACAGAGACTCGAAAGAGTATTGTTAGCAATGTGATGTTTGTAAGAGGGTAGGCAAACCTAACAGAAGGGACGAGATGCCACTGCGACCGCAAGTGACATTACAGGAATTCGACAAATGGGCAATAGACTTTGTGGGACTGATCAACCCACCAACCAAAAGAACCAGGGAAAGATACATTATCACCATGACGGAATACTTAACAAGATGGGCGGAAGCCGCACCAATACGAGATTGCAGTGCAAAGATAGCTGCACACTTTTGTTTGAACAACTAATTACTAGGTTTGGGTTCCCAAGACTCCTGATGAGCGACCAAGGCACACACTTCATAATCAGCACCATCTGAGCGATGCTCAAAGAATTTGAAGTTCATCACCAAAAAATCACACCATACCACCCACAGGCAAATGGCACAGTAGAAGCCTTCAACAAAATTCTAGAAAATGCTCTGACAAAGATCTGTAACGTCAATAGAGACGATTGGGACCTCAAGGTACCAACAGTACTATGGGCGTACCGGACCACATGAAAAAAATTTACATGACACACACTCTTTAAATTAGTCTACAACCAAGAAGCAGTCATGCCTTTAGAATTCTTAATACCCAGCCTATGTGTAGCAGTTATCACACAAATGACAGAATGAGGCGCAGTACAGGAAAGACTGGATCAGTTACTGTCCATGGAGGAAGATCGAATCTTGGTAGGATTCCACCAACAAGTGCAGAAAGCAAGGGACAAATCTTGGCACGATCGACACATTAAGAGGAAAACGTTTAAGGAAGGAGACCTAGTATTGCTCTATGACAGTAAATCGTTCCAGCACCTAGGAAAGCTGAGAATGCATTGGCTAGGACCATACGAGGTAAAATCTGTCACAGATGGAGGAGCTATACAGTTAAGAGATTTAGCAGGCACAGACCTCAGAGGAATGATAAATGGGAGTCGACTGAAGCCATATAAGGACAGTCGACCACCCGTTGTGCAGTAAAAGAAATATAAAAAAAAATAGCGCGCAGTACGCCAGCGACAAACAGGCTACATGCAACACGAAACACGAAGAAAAAAAAGCAAGGACAATGTTCATATCAAAAAGAGAGATAAGTGGGAAAAAGAAAGTTGGCGAAAGCAGGGTGACAGAACAGCACAAAGGTAGAATTAAAGCAAGGCAAGAATCAATGGGACACCACATTAAATGCACCCACTAGAGACAACAAAGTAGGCGTAATGGCAAGTACGAAACCGCTACAGATGCATTGAACCCACAGTTATGGTGCATTAATCGCACAATGGAGGGAGTGTCTTCGACAAGATTTAGGACAAGTCCATACAACACACAAGCATAGAAGAACCTGATTTATTTGCGAAAGAAGAACAGAGAGAACGAACTAATAGCTCGAATGACCAGAGCGAGACCACAGAGCTCACCAAAGCCATTCAAACTTAGAAAACGTTCGACAGTCACTATTATGGCACCACCAAAGCTAGCAGAACCAGGCCAGACTTCCAGATCAACCAGGGTTCAAACTAGGTCACGAGGACCGCTGGAAGAAAACAAGCAGCAGCAACCGAAGATCATCGATATTGACGAAATCCCATCGCCAGAAGAGATACCAATAGAATCCATACCAATAATAGAGGAGATTCAGCGGCCACAACCAGAGGCCATGGAACAGGACACACTAGCAGCAGTGCAAGAACCTCAAAACATAGAAGCAGAAACTCAGCAGGAACTACAACCGGAACACACTAAAGCAGCCGTGGAAGTGAATGGAATGGCACAGAACCTAGGAACAGAGGAGCAACTAGAAAAAATGCAAGCAACCGGCCTAGATCGACCAGAAGAAGAGATCATTGGAACCACCTGGGCTTGGCTAGAGTGGATGACAGGGGAGCAACAGGGAGTTGTTGGAACTTTGAATCAACCGCCGCAACAAGAGTACAGAGTTCAGATACCGAGCTCACCTCAAAAGAAAACGGCTGCAAAGATTGTGCTACCTCGCATACCAGAGTGAGTACAGGTAGACCTACAGCTATTGGGGCACGTCGGGAAGCTCAAGTACTCTGACCATGACATATAAGATGAAGCTAAATATCTAGAGCTCGCACCACAGGTATTTATGCATAAAATAGTCGTGAACCAACACGGAGACACCATCACCAAGCCACATCAGTGGGCAACTGGATTGGACAGAAAAGGACTTCTAGGATTGTTGAAGATACCACACTTTGGCAGAGGCCAATACGCGATGGCATGTGTCAAGCAACTATTAGCAGTTACGCATGGAGGGGATATATGGCTGGACAAACCTGTCCCCATAACTGTTGAACTTATCACGCGGATAACAGGACTACCCACCCAGGGTATGGATCCCGTGTTGATTCTGGACGATAAATCCAAGGAAAAAACATTGGCAGAAGAAATGAAGAAGAAATATGGCACTGACAGGGGAACAAGAGGCATTATAATCAAACAGATCAACAATGTCTCTACACAACTCAACGCAAAGATCTTAGCCTGAAAACTGCTAAGGAAATGTCGTAAAGACGAAGTACCAACAGGAGTCATCGCTTTTGCAGCTCAGTGCGCAGAAGGCACCTTCCTGAGCTGGGCACCATACCTATCAAACTTGTTCCAAATAGATTGCAAAGACATGCAAGATGCAGGTACAGAATTTCATTACTCATGGTTGATCACCCTCATAGCCCTCATGGGATGGTGAGAACTAGAACACATCATCTTTTGTACCACACCACACCCAGTGGAAGCACGATACCACGTACTGAAATCCACGCCACTGGCCAAGCATAAGAAGGAGAATGGAATTGTATTTGAAGCATACCTATGGGAGATACAGGAAGCCATCAGTCAAGCATGGAGAATAACACTAGAGGCTGTCACGCGATATGGTGACATCGCCAATTTCTGGGCTAGACGACAAGCCATGTGGATACAACCAAGGCAGGATCCAGATAAATAGTGGCTACAGATGCACTACTGCATCACCGAGGGTGACCTCGAGATGATCATCAATGAATGGCCTGATGAATGGAGGATCCCATCCATACCTAGAGAAGTATCGGGACAAACAGCAAAAGGAGGGACTACATAGGCGAAAACACAACCTCCGCAAATCCCAACACCCAAAAGATGAAGAACGGGCCAAAGCAAACCGACCCAGGCAGACGACAACTCAAATCAGCCATGGACCCAAAAGGGGATGAAAGAAACCACCCAGCTGACCAACGGACAACAGAAACAGGCTGAGGGGGCACCGGAAACCGCCTCAAACCCCATCACACAGGAACTAGGGGGAACTAAGAGACCAGTTGTACAGGCAGCAGGTCCACCCAAGAAAACAAAGGCACAACGAGCAGCACCAAACTATACAATCATGGAGGATGATGGAGAGATGATCGCCAGAATGGTCCAGGACTGCCTCGCAAAAGATTTCGATCACGCAGCACACCACAGAAATGAACTGCAGAAGGAACTGGCAAAAATGAGACAGCTTCTTAAGATAATTGAGGAAGCCCAAAGCGCAAGTAGCAGCAGAGGCGTAGAGCCACCGACAACACAAGCCAGAGATAGAGTGGAGGTAGAAGAATGAGACCCAGTTCTTCCGATGCCACACGCACATTCAATGGTCTACATAAAGCCTAGCATGCTACGAATAGATGAAATTGTGGGACAAACGCCATTGAAGGATTTGGACCACATATAATTGGTCTTGACAAGGATGCCATCAAGGGCACTATACAAATTGTAGGTTAGCGTCAACCACGAGATGCAGTCTCGAGCACACAAAAATTTAGTCGAGCTACAATAAGCAACAAAGAAGTGGGAAGCGCTGGAAATAGTTTGCGCGCAAGCCAAATCTGAAACTCGGGAGGAGAAAAAATGCAAAAATGAGCTGGAACGCAGAGTGGAAGAAATTTTTGGGAAACTTCCAAGCACCACGCAAAGGAATGAACTCTGAGCCATAGAAAAGATCGACCAGATTGCACAGGCAATTGACCGATAGAAGAAGGAGATCGAGAATCTCCGAGAGTAGATTAGACCAACAACTCCACCAGCAGTAAAGGAGCAAAGGAAGCAGGAAGCAATGACACAACTACAAGAGATAGAGAAACAGGTTGGCACGGTAGCTGACTTGTTCGAGAAAGCAGCACAACTTTGGACAAGACTGGAAGAAGACCCACAAGTCCAACACTGGGACAAGAAAGAGGAGAGGATCAATGCAACGATCCAAGAACTCAAGCAGCAACATAAGACCATATCAATTCCAGAACGGGTCAAGGGAACGCAAGAGCAAAAGAAGATGCAGGCAGAACTTATCACTGCACAAACACAGAAACAGGAGCGTCAGGCTCAAATAGAACTACTACAGGAGCGGGTATCAGAAGTACTCGCACAGGCAGAGGGAACTAGAACACAGATAACATGGACACAACTAGAATGTGCAGGATTGATGAGTGACGAAGTGGCAGTTCATATAGTCGACACCATCAAGGAGAAAACCCCACAGGCACTGACAAAAGCAACAGAATTGCAGGAAAAATTCCTGATGATCACCAAGGAGATCGAGGAAGCAAAGAAAGGTTAGGTGACTTGGGACGAGTCACATGTCAGTGTTGAGGACCTGTTGGCACCAGGCCGAAGGAAAGAGAAGGATGATCGTGGGCAATAAAGCGTGCAGAAGTCGAAGGAACAGCTGGCAAAAGAATAGCACGCGCGCATGCAAGAAAGCGTGCACAAAGGAAAGCGATAGCTAGAGGAAGAACAGCATGCGCATGGGAGAAAGACCTAACGTAAGAAGGGTTAGGGTTTTGGTAATATTTTGTAAATGGCTGAAGAGACCGAAATGTATAAATATAGATACGAAGGTATCATATAGGGTTGTTGATCGATTGATTGGTTTTAGTTAGTTTTCTTGAAGACTGTAATTACACATGAGCGAATGTGATATGTAACAGGTGTTTCTTGTATGAACGAATTTTGTAAGGTATTGAGCAAATAAGATACGAGGGAAGGTAGATCTGAGGATTAGACCACAGGCTGTAGATCCTAGTGCGATCTAGTTCGCCTCACATAGATCTTACCCTGTTTTGTGAGGAGTTGTAAGCGCGCGGCGCCGGACATGCATGACTATCATACTAAAAGATCCAAGAGCCAAATATCTATGGATGTAGCCCAGGAGGGGGTGAACCACGGTAATATCTGTGTAATGTGATGAATGCATGCATGTCTTTACTTCTTTCAGCAATTAATGGTTAAGTTTGATGAATGAGTTAATACATTGTTATGAATCTGTTTATGCTATTGGGGAAATAATTCGGGAACATATGTATGCAACTAGGAAGAATAAGTAGGTTACGCTAATAGCTCAGAATACTCGCCTCTAGTCAAGAAACCCCTATCTCCTACTATGTCCTAGGTTGTAAACACTTGAGTCTTACAGTCACCCATTTAAAGTTATCTCGGGTGAGATTGCGTAGTGCATTCAGTGTACTATGTTGCCTTCTGGTTTACCAGGAGGCTCGATATTTTTAGAGGCTTTGTTGGAAACCCGAATGACATGAACCCTGGATCAATAACTCGGACGACCAAAGGAAGGAAATCAAACCAACAGAACATTCAACCTCATATTATATTTTTGGATCATTTGTTAAAGAAGTGTCCAAGAGGATGTTTTAAAAGTCGTTATGTTTACATCAATCACTTATAACATTCATGTATCATTAAGGAAAGAGGAAATATTTACATATAGTAT
>JZKD02S0858409.1:201752-216058 GCA_000966675.3 Picea glauca
GCTTCCACATATATGGTTGGCCCAAGAGAACATCACAGACATCCAGTGGGGCAACATCACATAATACCTCATCCTTGAAGGGGTGGATGTCGTATGACAATCGACATTGCTGGCTGACACGGAGATCTCATCCTTGGCAAAGCCACCCGATGTTGTATGGTTGCGGGTGTGGTGTTGTCGATAATCCCAACTGCTTGACGACCTCTGCTGAGATGAGGTTCTTATGGATTCTGCTATCAATAATAAAATGAAGCGGTGTCCCCTTCACCCACATCTGTGAATGAAAAAGGCGCTCCCCCTCTTCATGATCTGTTGGTTCTTCTGGTTGAATTGTTACGGTCGCGACAATAGCAGTGGGGTCTGCGTCGATGATTTGTCCTTTACTAATATTTTTAGAATCTGAATCTGAATTAGGGTTTGGCTCCTTGTCTTTGATCTCGATCACCAATGACTGTTTTACGCGACATTCATCGGTGTTGTGCCAGGAGATTTTGTGGAAATCGCACCATTTTCCGGTGTCCTTCTTCGTCTTCCCGTGACCCTTCTTTCATGTGGCTTAGACTGGTTTTCAGAAAGTTGCTTGTTAGGACCATCTTTATCATACTTTGGTTGTTGCAGATTTGCAGACCCAAAATCTCGTTTGTTCTGGTGCTTAAATTACTGCTCGATTTTAACAGCATATCGATAAGCAGCACCGAGTGATGAGATGTCCAGAAAATCCATTTCATTATGGATGTATTTGTGTAAAGCCCCACGGTATTTCAAAACCAAATGTCGTTCAGAGTCTTTGATACACAGCTTGGTGTGCAAGGTATGAAAGGTATTGGTGAACTCTGGAACTGCTTGGCCCCTCTCTTGCCGCAATGTGGTCCATCTCATGTACTGGTCCTCATAGTTGCCAATAGGGTAATACTGTTCCTTTACTGCATCCACAAAAAAAATCTCAAGTGGGCTGGGCCTATATATTCTAAACTCTTATGTGGAACTTTGCTCCCAGTAAGTTTGTCACCAATGTTTGACATGAGGGGGAGCTTTAAGGAGTGCGAATATGATATTTTCTCTGTCGAAAAAATCCTGAACAGAGAAATAACCTTCTAACAGATTTAACCATTTATCTAGGATGTCTGCATCTATCTGGCCTTCAAATATAGGAATATCAAAATTGACTTGTACCTTAAAAGGCGAGGTGCCTCCAAAGTGGTCGCTTGATGAAGATGTGTCTGATGCTATCGGGAGGCGTTGAAGGATGTGGGAAAAATTCTCCATTATTTCGTCCCTCTGTCGCGTGAGAGCTTGCTCAAGCAACAGACTTATAGGATCATTTGCTCCATCGTTTTTCTTTTCTTCCGCCATGGAGGGTTTCTTGGGCGTGCGAGAGCGATTTTCTTCAAGAAAAACAAGCTCGAGACCCAACTTGCTATACTCGGACCTCGTCAGGGACATGCACTGAAAAACGATCAAGTGCAACCTGCTCTGATACCACTGATCCGGATTATTTTCGGCACGAAATGAGAGCGGAGATGTAATAAAGAAATGCACAGAGATATCGTGGATATCCAATAATATAACAGAAATGTATCAAAGATGCAACCATAAACACAGAGATACAGTAATACATGATTTCTACTAATGAAATAAATGTACAGAGACTGTAAAAATACAGAGTGAAAGACTCGCTAGAATGGTGGCAGCTTATCTCTAAGAAGAGATGTGACGATTGTACTCGCATTCGCAAGAAGATGATTACAATGAGGCTCTGAAGGCCTTTTTACAATAAACCAGAATGCCAAAAACCTTAGACATCCAAAAACCTAACCCTAGGAGATGAAGAGCCAAAAGTCATGTGGGTAAGTTAGTACATCAACTTCCCGTGGTCGTAACTTTTGCATACGATCTCTGTTTTAGACGTATGATAGCCCGTTGGAAAGGTATTGTCGAGGAGATTCATTTTGGGGGCTCAATTATGCTTTCAACTATTATTGAAATGCTCAATCTTGAAAAACGTTCATTTAAACCCTCAAAATAGCCCCGGAAGTTAAAACTGCTAAGAATAGTAAATTGCCAAAATTACCAGAAAATTGTTTTGAGCTAATTGGAAAAGATGGGTAACCACCGATATCCACGTGAATCAATATTGTGCTTAATATCAACTATAAGTACTACCCATTCTCATTGTAAATTGCAGCTCCATGGAAGAAAGGCCAGATTGTAATCGTAATTGGAATGGCTACAACGCAAATACACATATGTCTGATTGTTTTCCTCTTCGGAGAAATAGAGCTCTCTTACAAGAAGACGATCATCTTCCATTTCATGACAAAGAACTTCGCGAAGGCTCAAGTATATTACAGTGGAGCTGGCATGGGATGTTATCAAAGGACAATATCAAGCTAATGGGTGATATCGTTGTCCGAAAATTTTTGCCAATGTACCCAGGCTTTACAATAGAATCTACTCACAAATTTTAAAATATTGTTTGGATATATGCTTCAAATGGCATTGTTGACTCAGATAATGTCCGTGAATGGATGGGTGATTTTTTTTTCTATCAGAAATTGCAAATATGCAGCAAGAAATGTTGCAATCCTGTAGTTCTTCCACAGAAAACTCTGCACATATAAAGTCATCATTTCTGATATCCAGGTCCGTATTGGTGATAGAACATGTATTTTTTTGGGCGAGATTTCGTCTTTGTTTCATAAATCGTCAAATCATTGCACTGCTATTTACATTAGGACCGGAGCTTTGAAATTCTACAGCAGCAAATAGTGGGTTACACATTTTGACCAAGGTTGAGAAATCGAAGAAAATTGTAGCATAACCAAAAGAAATTAATGGTATGCCTGCCGGTGAGGTATATGGACAGAAGACGGTTTAGCTACAAGAACCCTATTACTTCGATCTTGTCTCGCAAAATTGTCCATTGACAAAGACAAATCATTTTGTATGATTAACCAGATGAAACCTGGGATATAATATCTGAGGCATTGACATCACAATGCATTGTTTAATTGTTTTATGTTTTGGGTTTTTTTTGTTTGAATTTGGTGATATAATATGCATAAAATTTGTATTTTTTCTTGTTTAAAATTCATTTTTGAATGCAGAAATGTAATTATGCTGAAAAATTATCATAATTATCATTTTAATGATACAGAATTAACCATTCAAATCTGCAGATACAACAATTACTCTCGATTTTAAACAAATATCCCCTGAAAATATCTTACCAACATATTATATTATCTTACTTCCTGCGAATTACTACCAACAGGATCGATTCGATTGTGAAATCTCAAAATCTGCATAGAAAAAGGTCACACTCATTTAGTTACAATGAATTTACTACAGAGTTCCCAACCTGTTGCACCAAGAGCTATCCCCTGCACTGGAGCCTAACCAAGAAACAAAGTCCTCCAGGAAACTCGTGCTTTCAATGATTCTCAAGGAGATTATCGATAAAAAACATTCAGAGAGTGTTATGTTTTATGGTGACCAAGACAGAGAGGTATCTCATATAGAGCGATGTTTTTTTTAAAAGAGGGATGTTCGTCGCTTGTAAAAAGAAGCAGATCTGTATAAGAGATGAAAGAAGGAATTGCCCGAGATACAGAGAACATTATCAAACGTACAACTGCTTGTTTTCGTCATGCTACTTTTGTCCTGGACCGTCAAACAGTCTTTTACAGGAGGCAAACAAAATAATCAACAGCCTATCTGATATTTTAATTCCAAGTTCTATTTCTCGTTTTTTTCACCAAAGATGGCAGAACGCGCAACAGTTCGGGAGATACGAAAATCGATTCCCGACTTTTATGGAGATTTTCAAAGACATGTCAAACAGCTTCATAAGTGTGTACAAGTTACCTGCCAAACATTTATCACAAAATAGCATGTAAGGAATTTTATGGAGAAAATAAAAAAAAGCTCAAGCAGCAGGAATTTTATAGAGAAAATGAAAAAAAAGCTCAAGCCGCTTCAGTTCGTTAAACCATCTTAACTGATCCGTTCATTAAACACTATAAAAGAAGCAGCGACAGCATGTCAAAGGAGGAAAAAATTTGGAAAGAGGTATCATTGTGAAGTTTTTTTCTTTTATTTATCATTCATTTTCCATTCTGTTTAGCAGGGATTTGATGAAGTTGTTGACAGCAGGGAATATATTACAGAGTGGCAGAAGGAGTCAAAGCAGGTTGGATTGTGTCTTTTTTAGGTATTCTGTTTATTTGTTTAAGTTTGTTGTGTTTTAAGTTTGATTTTTCAGTGTTAATCAGTTTGATCTTATGCAGATGACTGCCTTGAGTTTTATTGGTATTGATCAGTTGAAAATTCTATTTGATTTTCTTTTTTATCTTTATTTTTCTTTTGTGCTTGGTATTCATTTTATCACGTAACATATCATCTTTAATAATTAAATACTAAAACTCTGGTCAAAATCTACACAAAGTTTGAAGAATTCAAAAAAATGTATGGGTTCATTTTAAAAATAAAGTTTAAATTATTTTGACTTTGAAATTTTTTCTTTTATCATTCTAAGTTTCACTTTCTTCTATTTTTCCAACTTAAAGTTTTAAAAATACAAAAATACAAATCAAATAAATTCATTATTTTTATAATTTTATGTATATCATTCTCTTTAATTTATTTATTTTATTTTTATTAGTTTAATTTTTTAATTATGATATTTGAAAGAAAATAAAAAATATCAAACTATACTGATATGTTTCTTTTATTTAAATAATTTCATTGTTATTTTATTTATTTATTTCACTTTTCCTATTTTTACTTTTTGATTAACTATTTATAACATTTTTAAAATAGAAAAAAAAACTACATAGAACTCCTTATTCACTAACTTCAACCTTAAAACAAAGAAAAACTTATTACAGCATGTTTAACATTTTTGGGTTTTTTTAAATATTAAAAATTTTGTTTATATTTTTGTTATATCAATTTTGTTTTAGCTTTTTCACTTTAATTATTCACTAACTTAGTTTAAATTATATCTTTTTGTGTATGAGTTTTAAATAGTTCTTTTAATTATTAATTAATTTTTAAATTATATTGTTTATTTAATTTATTTTTATTTTAACTTTTTTAGTAAATTTTCACTAATTTTTATTGAAATTTCATAAAGCAAATGATATAAAAAATTATAAAGTTATTTTTTTATAAATAAAAAAGTAATATTACATTATTAAACATTTGTCATTGTATAAAATTTATTAGTTTTATAGGCTTGTCACCTGTTTCATCAAACTAGTGGAAACTAAAACAGATAGCATCATTTTATACTTGTAGCCAAAACTAGAAGTTGCCACTTACTCTGCCATACAGTTGGAAACAAGAGCAAGTGGCAGCGGTGAGTTATGACAGTGTTCTCTAGACATGCATCCAAAAATGGATTATTCACACTGAACATAAATCCTAAGAAGGAAGAAAAGAAAAAAAAACCATTGTCTTGTAAATGGAGTGCAGAGGGTTGAGAAACTCTAAACATGAGAAGGGTTGTTTGAACAATGGAACCTGCCATCCGAAGAGTCTGCTGGAGGAGTGCCGCCATGAGGAGTGAATGCAAAAGTTTGTGCATGGGTCGGGCATCTCTGTTTGATCGGCGTGTTCAAGAAGGCGTCGAACAACATATCAATTCTGCTACTGAGGAGGGTGTGTCAGTCGAGCTACTCCATCATATATCTCCTCATATCGAAGATGAACTCCAAGTGCTCCAGAGTAAGAAAGTTAAGTGAGCTTTGGTCTCGTCCTGTATCTGAGGTGGACAAAGGAGGCTCAGCTAGGCAGTTTGTCTGGGGGATTTCCTCTTGGAAAATGCAAGCATCCCCCTCCATTGTTTCCTCTGTATCCATTGTTGTAAGGCTGGTGTTGGGTCTATCCTAGGGGTCCGGGACCATGTAGAGGAGGGAGTCTAGTGGAACTGGAATTGGTACCTCCAAGATTTCCTCCAACACATAGGCCATTAGAGGCGTCTTCAGCTCCTTGGTTCTCTGAATCAAATTTGTCGAGGATGCTCTCTCTAATTCGCAAAGGCATCTCTACCTTGCGACGTAGTAGTACCAAAAGGGTCCCCTCTTGGGTTTCCCTCACTCACATAACATGACAGAACCGTGAGGCCAGAGAGAAATGAGAAAGAGGGCGCATAGAGCCGGATAACTGAACAGAGCAGAGCTTTGATGCAACAAAGAAATGGAATGAAACATTCCATGGCCAACCTGGAGTATTATCTGAGAAGTTGAAATGACTGTGCATCCTCCTCTTGTACCTGTCGTCATCCCCCTGCCATGGCTCATTAAGGGCGCCATTAAACCTGCGTGAGGGTGTTGTCCCTCCATCCTTTGAGTGTGTTTAAGTTCGTCCTCCATCCAAGAATGAGGATTGGGGTGGCAGACGGCCAAATTAATAACTCGAATTGCATGGGGGCTACGTGGCATCCCCTGAGCTACGCGGCACCCCATCCGGGGAAAAAAATTATAAAGTTACAAAAGCACATAAAAATCAAATATTTGAAAAAATAATAAATAATCATTCATGTTTAGACTTCTATGTTGCTAGGGTTTAATGTGTTTAATCTTAGGCTATAAAATAGGGTGACTATTCCTGTCGCTTCTCGGTTTAGTCGGGTTTAGCCAACCAAGAGGTTGAGATGTCAGTGTTGGGAACTCTCTAGTCTCTCGGCATCAATAGAAAACAACTCGATTTACTAGTTGACTTTGACACAAATCCTTGCAATAATCCTAGCAAGAACAAAATCTAAGAAAGCGACAATGGGGCTCAACCACATCCCAATCTATGAAGGAGACGAGGATCCCAAACGACATTGGTTTGTTTGTGAAAAAATATGGAATGCAACCAACATAACAGATGAAGATAAACAAATGGCACAATTTGGTGTCATGTTTTGAGCTTGAGCCCTTACTTTGAGCTCAAGCTCTTACTTGTTTTATGAACTATACAAATAATCAACAATGCTCGAAGTCAAAATAAAGCAAAATTTCCTCACACTTTTTAATACACGAGATATTAGCCACCTTGCGACGCAGAAATTGAAAGAAATAAAGCAAAATCCAGGCGAAACCATTCTAGAATACGATAAAAGGTTCAAAGACCTTTTGAGCCAAATGTCCTACACAATCGACGAGAAATTGTTTGTAGAATGGTACGTAGTAGGCCTATTGCAAAAGATTAGAATACCACTGCATATATACGATCTCTTGACATGTGAAGAAATCTTCAAAAAATCACAATGAATAGAAATGGATGATGAAGGAACTTCGACTTCATCAATTATTGAAAAATGACTAGAAGAAAAACTTGCGGGACTTCAACAATCAATTAAGAATATATCAATCTCTTGCAATGAACTATGGTGTACAATCTGTTCCAACAAAGGCCACAGAAAATACTAATGAAAATTCAACGACACCCTAGACCCTGCAATTTGTCAAATTTAGATTGAAACATTATGTGATATATCTGAACTCATGCTACGAGAGAATACCCACAAAATCTGAGAAATGTGTGTTCAAAGTGGTGTCACATATGTGAGGAGAATAATCACTCAACCCAAGAATGTTGGTTGAACAAACAAAAAAAACAAACATTCAGTTAGTGTATCGCACACAGACTATTGACTAGATTGTTGACCAAGGAAGAAGTAGATATAGAGGTCGAGATCGAGGAGGATACCAAGGTCGTGGATGAGGAGGACAAGGCATATTCGATAGAGGACAAGGTCGAGGATGATACTACTGCTTTAAGTGTTGGAAGGATGACCACATCAACCCAGATTGCCCAATTAAAGACAGAATTGATCTCAAGTTCTATAACATATGTGGAGTGGGAGACCACTCACTCGAAGATTGTCTAATAGTACTCGAAAAATTAATGAACAAAATAAATGTAAATCTCTTACATATAGTGCCAAAACATGACATTTTGAATTCAAAGAACCTCCATGTAGTAACACTCTCATGAGTTGGTGAGGACATTTTTGCAGAACCACCAAATCGACAAAAGGGTGGTCAAACTACATATCCCAACCCAAAACATGAAGATAAACTAATGAGGGAAGCAATTAAATTATTTAGAAGCATCTACCAAGACAAAACCAACAAGGGAAGACATGAGAACATCTCATAAACTACACCAGACAAATTTCTCCAACTAATGAAAGAGAAATAGGCAATCGGTCGATTGATTGACCTACTAAGCAGCTTGAGAGAATATAAAGAAGAGAAAATACCAATCAAAATTATGCGCCAGTTATCACAAGAAGCACAAAAAAATGACTTCAACCGTCAAGTCAACCTTGAGATAGACAAAAAAATTATCAAACAACATGTAGTCGACTTTGGGTCCCAAGTAAATATTCTTCCTAGAAAAACATGGATTCAACTTGGGAAACCACCTTTACAGCCTGCAATAAATTTTCTGAAGTTAGCAGATCAGAGGTTTATAAAACTGATTGGTACACTGAAAAGTGTAATAACATCTATCATGGGAATACCAACGAGAGTCGACTTTGAAGTAATCAACCTAGTTGAAGGCATCCTTGCCTACCCTGCATTAGTCAGATGACCATGGGGTTGGAACATGAGGGCCACAATCTCTCTTGAAAGAGATAGAATCAAACTAAAAGTAAGTGACAGAAAAATTATAATTCCCCTAGATCCAAAGGAAGGCAAGCCTTGGGTCGAGACATGGGATGAAGCACATGAAGCCCGATGACTATACCAAGTCGTGAATGAGCAGAAGGATCACATAGAACCCAATAAAAAAGGAGAAATATTACTTGGATCTCCATTGTCAATAGGCCAAAAATTGTATACGAAATTATACAATTAGAAAATGGAAAACTATGAAGCCCAAGCAAAAGAGTGTTGGTCGATAGAAGTGATACCAATAAGATGATCCAAATCATGCTTCTTAGTACAAGCAGTACCTATTGTGGCCAAAAGGAAGCTTAAGAAGACACCAACGCTAATTCTGACACATTCACACACGAAGCAATTTTTGCAGTTTAGTGAAAGGAACTCCCCATCGGTGCATGTTGATGAGGTTTCTAAGTCAATCAAGGAACATGGAAGAGTGCAAAGTCTAGTCGAATCATTTACAGACCAAGTAGCCCAGTGGTGGGAGACACATGCACCTCGATTGCAAACGTGGAACACTACAACTCTTTACTTTGTCAAAAGATTCGGTGGAAAAATATTATCAACCAATATTGATATCCTGATGTTTAAACCTAGATTCGACCTAGTCACTCACATCCAGCAATGTGAGAAGGAATGGAAGAAAGCATGATATAGAGACGAAAGGGTATGGTCTCACATGTTTCCAAACACGTTGGATGACATACCCTGTAAATGGTATAAAATTGAGGAAGCGTGTGGAAAGACATTTGACTGGAATGAAATAAAAAATAACTTCATTAAAGACTTTGAATTCAGAATTAAAGAGACATTGTTGCAAGATGCAGTAAGAGAAATCAAAAAATTCTTAGAACAGCCAAGTCTCTAGGAAACTCGGAAAAAAAGGAAAAACTAAAGTCGACATGGGCTTGACCTCGACTTGTAACCTAATATCGACGCGCAATTCAAATAATATCATCCAGGAAAAAGATTTTGGTGGAAGAAAAAAGGCCATCCATGAGTACAAGACCATGTAAAAACAGTCTACTACGTAACCAAGGATGAGAAGGAAGAGAAAAATGACAATGAAAAACCTAACTTTTTTTTTGAGATATAACCAAGTGGTGGAAGGAGAACGACAATTGGACGAGTCAAAAGTGCCTAAATGGATGGATGCAGAAATCAAAATTAAAGAATTTGACATTTCAATAGACGATCGACCAAAGATGGCTAGAATAGGTGACTATTGGTCTAATAATAAAACTATGGAAATAGTCTACCTACTAAAAGAATATCAAGATGTCTTTGCACAAGACTACAAACACCTCGAAGGATTGGTACATTAAATAGGTGAGATGAAAATTGAACTCATCCCTGGTGCCAAGCCTATTAAAAAATGACCATACAAGCTAGCACACAAATACAATCCCATTGTCTATAAAGAAATTGAAGCAATGCTTGTTGCTGGCATTATATATTCGATCAACAAGTCAGAATGAGAAAGCCCCATGGTGGTGCAACCAAAGAAGCATGACCCAAAGAAATTGAGAATTTGTGTCAACTTCTGAGGACTGAATATACTCACAGTAACCGATCCATTCTCGACATCATTTGTTGATGAGATTATCAACAAAGTAGCAGGACATGAATGTTACTCGTTCATTGACGGCTTCTTCGGATATAATTAAGTACCTATAGCTAAGGAATATCAAGAAAAAACCACATTTGTTTCGGAATTCATATTGTTTGCATACAAAGTCATGTCATTTGGCCTCAAAAATACCCCAACAATTTTCGCAAGGATAGTAGTAAAGGCTTTTCAAGAATACATTTATAAAACAATGGTCATTTACTTCAAAAACTGGACTATCTACAGCCTATTAAAAGACCATATCCAATGGTTAAGAATGATGCTAGAAAGATGCAGGCAAATACAGTTATCCTTAAACATCAAAAAGTGCATCTTTGCCATGCCTATAGGCATACTATTGGGCCATATTGTATGAAAAGATAGGATAAAATTCGACATGGCCAAAATTAATATCATCCTCGCTTTGAAACCATCAGTCAATCAAAAAAAGATCAAAATATTCCTGGGGCACACGAGATATTACAAAATATTCATCTGACACTACTCTAACATCACATTCCCAATCGATGAGCTCTTAAAGAAAGAAGTTGAGTTATAATGGGGTCAGGAATGTGACAAATCCTTCGAACTAGAAAAAAGAAAATTGGTAGAAGCGCCCATCCTCCGATTTCTGAACTAGTCAAAGAAATTTCATGTTCATGTTGATGCCTCAAATGTTGTTGTTGGTGTGGTCCTAGCCCAGTTGTATGACGAAATGGTCGATCATCCGAATGTGTATGCCAGACGAAAGCTAAATAAAGCAGAAAGAAATTATTCGATGACCGAACGAGAATCCTTGGTAATGATTTTTGCTCTGCAAAAATTTCAACACTATTTGTTATAGTCCAAAATGCCACTATTATGCATTTTTTACAATGCCCTACTCATTTACACATTTTCCAACTACTTTTGTTGAGTTTCCTCTTAATAAATTATTTTTGTAAGGTGTATGCACCCTGATACTCATGCAGCACATGTACATATGTGACCTGAACACTTTCCAGCCCGCGTGTACTCATAAAAGTTGCAAAAAATAAAAATAAAAATCCACACTTACCTGTGGAGTTTACGAGCTATTTTGGATTGCACAACCATTTTACCTTATATAACCCTTCTCAGAACTAAACAACCATCTTTCCTCCATATAAAAAGGGCCCTAGGGGAGTCATTTGAACATATGAAAAGAAGAGGCAAAGGAACTCTGCAAAAATTTCTCCTTCTTTCTCTCTAAGCCTTTGCATCTAGTCCTAAGTATCCATTCTCAGCATTCTCAATCTTTCATCCTCCTTATGCAATCCATACAATTCCATAGTTTGGCATGTTGCTTGTGAGGACCTCACTTTGGTATTAGTGCACTTGGATTCTAATTGGAGGAACACAAGTGAGGTTCATGGAGTAGTGTCAACGAGATTCTGGTTGTATCTTACCATCTTGTTATCAATAAAAGAGAATTTTCCTTTTCCAAATCTGTGTATTCATGTTTATGTTTGTAATTGCTTTCATGAGTATTTAGGCCTTTGAATGATCTTGATGATTATATATATGCTATTGTAGATTGTTCTTTGAAGTTGTTTCAAGCTAGCTTTGGGAGGAGGCATGCAATCTAGGAGCAAATAGCGAACAGAAAGGATCTACTCTAAACGAAAGGACTTAAGGTGCCTACCTTGACTTATTCTTTCCTTCCTTAGTTATCATTAGGTCTTGTTAGATTTGGGTGGAATAGGAGTAATTATGCCTTTTAATGTGACATTGCTCTGCCTAGCCACTAGACCATGACTAGGGGAATTTTTCCCCAAAGCAAAATTGGCGACTCCACTGGGGAGTCTCTTTAGGGTCTTTTTAGGAGATTGTCTTTTGGTTTGATTTCTTGTTTTTTCTGTGCTTCCTGAGTCCATCTAAGTCTCTGGTCACCTTCCAGGTGTTTACCAAGTTTCCTGGTCTAGGTTGTCAGTCTGAATCATTTCTTTTTTTGGTTACTTTCAGTCATATACGTGCCCTGTTCTCCACCCAGATCGCGTACATACACGTCCCAATCTAAAACATCCCACGTATATATGCAGATTGCTTGTGCATGGCACGTGTGTCTGTATTATTTTGGATTTTTTCAAAAATCTCCTCACTTTCCCAGAAAACCTTTGGTTTTCCAGGTCCTCCTGAGTATCAGAGACTTCTGTTCATTGTTGTTTGACAAGGTTTAAGTCTTGGATTAACTATAAGTTTGCAAAGAAATCTTCTTGTATAGTATTCTTTGTCTCTCTGTCTTTTATCAAGGTTTGAAGGTGTGTTTACAAGCTTTAGGTTATCATTTGGATTCTTTTGAATTCCTGCTCTCTGGTAGTGGTCTAGGACCTGAGTGAGTCTTTTGGTTGTTCTCCTTCTCTCTTGGTATGCTTTGAAAAAGAAAAGAAAAGTTTTTTTACTATTTTCATTTCAAAAGCATATAAAAAACTCAAAAAGATCGTAGTTGAGTTTAAGCTTTTTTCGTCCCTTCCCTTGTGTTCATTTGCAAAAAAAAAAAAAGCGTCTTAGCTACATTTACATGTTGCATTGCATGTTTGTTTGGTTATGGTAGCTTAGGTTGTGTTTATGATAGAAAATAAATCTTAACCCAAAGTTCCTTGTTACCTTCTTTCCTGAAAGTTTAAGTAGTTGCATTGCATTTGAAACGAAAAAGCATTCTAGGATAGATTGGACATTATGATCTTGGTTTGCATTTGAAAAGTTTGCATTCATAAAGTAAAAAGAGCCAAATCTTCATTTGTAGGACTTAGTTTGCTTTCATTTTCATTAAAGCACAATGTTCTAAAATCTCAATAACTATTCTTTTTTTGTCTCTAAAAGAACATCACAAGTTTCATTACCGCACCCTTGAGTAATCAAGCCACTAAAATTAATGCTTAATTTTAAAATCAATTAGACTTTTTCGTTTATAGGGTACAACAATTAGACTAATATTTAGGGCCTTGGATTATGTGTGGAGAGGAAACTCTTCAAGGCCACTAAACAAACTTAAGAGTCTGAGTCAAGGAGTGTCAAAGTCTAGTTCTCGTAAAAGTTAGTCAGGACCCCCCTCTAACACAGCGGCTAAACACAAGGTCGCACAAGGAAAATCGATGGAGATATCCCCTTCAAATTCATACCAAGCATAGCGGGGGCGTGTATTTGGGGATCATTCCTTAGTGATACTGACTTGTTTGGTGTCATTCCTCTAAGACACTTGGATCCGTCCGGGGTAATCTAAGAGTGATATTGGCCCTCTCATGATTCAGTCCTCTAGATCGATTTTGGACTTGGTTGTCCTTCCCATACGCTCTTGGCTGACTGTAGACTGTACTCGCCTGATGGTTGACTGTGAGTTGGCAACCTAGTTTCCTTATTATATGTACTTACACAGGTGACTACAGGAGGCATACCGTGGTACCTAAGGCATACATCAAGCCACGCTTCGTAGAGTATACCCGGAGGGTGTTTCAGTATTCGAGTTACACTTGCATTGGTAAGTTGCTCTAGTGTTGGTTGGTGTAACTGCTCTTCTTACCTTTTTCCCGATTGCTTGATTCATCTTTAGGAAATTTTTAGTGTGTGCTTTGTGCTCCCCCTAGCTTTGCCTTAGAGTGTCGGTTAATCGTTCCACAAGTTGGACGATCAACAAATATGTCGTTCACGTAGGATTCAAGGCCTCCCACCGGAAACTGTGGAGCCACCTCCGTCTCCTCTTAGGTGAAGGTTAGATCAGGAGAGTTCTTTCGAGGCTATCGGGACAAAATAAGTTGTTCCTAATTCTGTTCTAAGAAGAAACACTTATGCACCGAAGGTAACTCGTATTTCAGACCTCAAAGCTGAAGACTTCGTTAGGCATTGGAATCCTTCGATAACTGACCTCTCAGTTCCAGTTCTTGTTCAGATAGTCCCTTCTAACATGACTACCCTTGATCGTCGTCTAGTTAAGTGACTTGCTATGGAAGTAAATGATGTTACCTCTACCGGGAATCCTCATACTCTTGTTTCGATCATAGGTGGAGGGGGTGCCA
>JZKD02S0858443.1:0-14242 GCA_000966675.3 Picea glauca
TTCATTCACATAAATTCATGATAAATTGAGACTTTACTAAACAGATAAAATGTTCCAAACATCTAAATAGTTACAATGGCCTGATTGGAGTCTTCCATTAATTTGAGGATTGTAAATAGTGTGAAGAAGAAACCTCTGTGTGTTGTAGTCCGAAATTCTAGACCTACGTAATTAAGCCACACGTACGGATGGAGCTTTGTGAAATAACTGATGTTTTTCAGGTTGCTGCATCCATGCACTGCACAGGAAAATAAAGGCATCAATCAACTAGAAAGCTCTGGAAACATGGAGGTTTTTTTTTTTTTACTCTGAGACCTCAATGTATATATTCCTGCTATTAGTGAATTTATATGAATGAATTGGAAATCATATTTATATGGCTGAATCAGGCTTACCTGTTACCTCTAATACAGGCATCAGGCTTCCGTATGCATCCATGCTTTACGCAGGGAGCAAAGCCTGCATCTTTGAGAAGATTGGATGCTGCAGCTGTTATTGATGGAAGCAAAGTTTATAACAGGCGAATAAATGATAATCTGTGTATATAAAATGCACTGAAGAATATATTCAATGTTTATATGGCATTTCGGTAGTAGTTATAGTTGTGAAAAGCTGAAGTTGGGTTTACCTTACAATGAATATAGTATCATCAGAGCCGTGGAAAGGACAGAAGATGTGGGCCGCCTTGATGATGCGTGAACGCGTGTCTGAGTTAGTTTGAGTTTGTTCGTTCAGCGCCAATCCAATGCGAGGTTATTTCTTCTGCGTACAAATATATAAAACAAGTCAAGTTTCATAAACCAACCAAACACGTTATCGAATAGTTCTGTCTCTGGTTTGAATCTCGAAGAGTGACAGGGACCTGGCGTAGCTTGCAAGGAAAATTGTTTTTTTACCTATTATATTGTTCAGAGAAAGTAATGGGCGGCTCATGTGATTGATGGGTGGCCAGCTTACACAATTCCAGTGGTCCTCCATTAAAAAATAAAGGTCAATTTGGTTATAATAGTTAGTATTGATGTCTGGAGTTGATCAATTTCTTCGGAAGTTTCTTATTCATTAGATAATGAAGTTTACCTTCTTCTCAGTATTGATCGATCAATTTCATCGAAAATGTCTTAATTTGTTATAATAATGATGTTTAGCCTCTTCTGAACAACAAATACACCAGATTAAGATTCTTTAGTCATTTTCAATTAAAATTAGTTTAACCCCACTTGACAAAGTCTAATCAAGACAAACACTTACTATGGTGGAGACCTTGATCAAGGTCCACATCCATAACCATATACAAAAAGTTGTTCCCTTAAAAAAGACAAGTATAAAAAGTTCAACTTGAACTTGGGAATTGAGCATTGTAAGTCCACTTGCTTCTATGGGTAAAGGTGAAAATCAGGTGAAAATGTGCACTCTCTTAAAAATTAAGAATTAAGAGCAAGTATATATTATTCAAAATGATCCAATTGAGCTTAAGTTTATGAGTTTTTCTTACTCGTTATAAAATGTTACTGATATTTTTTATTTTTTTCAAAATAAATAATTACCCTTTTTTTCATAAGATTCACTTAAAGTTAAGTTTGGCAAAGTTGTAAATGTTCTTCTTTTTATTTTTTTTATTTTTTTTTATTTTTAATAGTGTTTTTTATATTTTGTAAAGGAATATAGAATTTTTGTTTTGTTGGGAACCATCTATGCACTCTACATGTCCCACAAGTCTATTATATGGGTTAAACTTTTCATTTCCCCTTTTTGCACTTATGATCCGGATTTTATGAGCAGGACAAAATGACTACAGATTATTAACAGATGCTTAACACTGAATAACAGAGATGCAGTCAAACTGGTTTTCTATTCAATAAGGAAATAAGCTAAAACTGTAAAATGCAGCAGAAAACAAGCTTATTGGAATGGTGGTGGCTTATCTCTGAGAAGAGATGTGATAGTTGCGCTCATTCACAAGAAGATGATTACAATGAAGCTCTGAAGGCCTTTTTACAATAAACGAGAGTTTCAAAAACCCTATACATCCAAAAACCTAACCCTAGGAGATGAAGCGCCAAAAGTCATGTGGGCCTCGTTTGGGTAAGTTAGTACATCAACTTCCCGGGGTTGTAACGTTTGCATACAATCTCCATTTTAGGTGTACGATAACCTGTTGGAAAGATCTATCCGAGGACTACAAGTGTTGATGACAATTTCATAATGCAATTTTTTGATTGCTACATACCCAAAAAAACATTGTTAAGGGCCTCAAAACGACTCCAGAAGTTTAGGACCCGAAAAACTGCTAAAAATAGTAAATTGCTAGAAAGTTGTTTTGAGCTAGCTGGAAAAGGTGGGTGGCCACCGATATCCACCTGGATCAATCCTCCCTCCTTAGGAAGCAATGGTATTCATTGCGTTGAGTTCCCCCATCAAATGAGGAAATTTCTGTTGAATTTGGCCTCGAGTGAGCCACTTGCCTTGGTGCAGGAGTTGCCCTGCTTTGACGACTCGATAAAGTTGGATCCTTTGCTGTCGAGTGCCCTTGATATGTGTGTCCACAATCTGATCACTTGATGCATGTTTTATGCAGTTAGGGTTGAGCTCTGTGGGTGTTAGTTGTTCTGCTACATCTGAGGTGTCCAATAATGGTGGGAAATAAGGCCGAAGGAGGTCCACATTGAGCACTAGGTGCAGGCCAAGCAAAGGAGGAATGCTGAGCTCAAAGTTGTTATCCCCCATAGCCTTAGTGATGGTGTACGTCCCATAACGGAGTGGGCGAAGCTTCCGATGGGGTCCTATAAGGCGTTATTTCTGCAAGTGCAACCAAACTTTATCGCCCATTTGAAACTTATGTGGCACCCGATGTTGATCATGGAGCTGTTTGTACTTGTCATTGGACTTTTGTAGGATATCCTGAACCTATTAGCGGATGTGCTGGATCCGCTCAATGAACCGGGTGGCTTTCTCAGCTTCAGTTGGAGCAGGAGATGAGTTGGTCGAGGTGACTACAAGGGGAAGTGCAACATCTATGGGACCCAATGGTTGGAATCCCAACCCCACCTGAAAGGGGTTGTGTCCGGTTGAGTTATGCAGAGCTTAGTTGTAGCTATGTTGAACATAAGGAAGACTCTCATTCCATGTGCGAGGGTGCTTGGAATTATACATGTCCATGATATGCACGATCATTCGATTTACGACCTCGGTTTGGCGATATGTCTGAAGGCGGAAGGTCGTGGATTTGGTGAGCTTGGTGTCCAACAGTGACTAGAGGCTCGACTAGAATGTGCTGAGAAATCGACTATCCCGATCTAAGACAATGGTTTGTGGAATTCCAAAATGTACCCAAAATCGTTCAAAGAAGATCTTGGCAATGGCTTATGTTGTGATGCTCTTCTTGCAGGTAACCAGAATCACCATCTTAGAAAAGCGATCAACAACCACAAAAATACAGTCATTTCCCCGCTTGGTGGACGAGAGGTTCGACATGTAGTCCATTGAGATGAATTCCCATGGCCTTCCAGAAGTAGGAAGAGGGGTGTACAGGCCTTGTTTCTTAGTGATTGGTTTGGAAATAGTGTAGGCAGTGTAGGACCTGGTATACTCGCTGACCTTTTTCTGAAGTTTCGACCAGTAGAAATGTTTCTGTAGCGTCGCCACTGTCGTTTTGACGCCGAAGTGTCCTACCACCTGACTGTAGTGGGCTTCCCAGATCAGCTTCGCTCACTCACTTGATGGAACACAGCTATATCCCAGACGACACAACAACCCATCCTGAAGATGGAAATTATCGACAATTGCGTTTGCACCCAAAATCTGGTAGGTGGTGGCGAAGTCTGGCTCTGTCTCATAGAGTTGGGGCCATCCAGAGGTCTCATGGCCGTAAGAGTCTAGCACTGTGGTGAGTGTCGCGACTGGCGGTCTACTGAGGCAATCAACGACGTGGTTGGTGCTTCATGTTTTATACTTGATGTTGAGGTGGAATTGTTGTGAGTATGTGGACCACTTTTGATGGCAGTCATTTTGTAATTTTCCTTGTGTCTGCATGAACTGTAGTGTCTTATGATCAGTGTGGATGATTGTCTCCTTCCCAAGAATGTAATGTCTCCACTGGTGGAAAGCTTGCACAATGGAGTACATTTCTTTGTCGTAAGTAGGGTACTTACGGACAACATCTGATAATGTCTCACTATGATAGGCCACGGGGTGGTCGTGCTGAGTGAGAACGACGCCCATAGCATAGTTTGAAGGATCTGTCTCGATCTCAAAGGGCTACTGCAAGTCTGGTAGTGAAAGTACTGGGTCTAAGCACAAGCGTTGCTTCAAATCATCGAACGCTTTTTGTTGGGACCGACCCCACGCAAATTTTTCCTTACCACCACCCCTGGTTATTTGGTTGAGGGCCCATGCAATATGGGAGAATCCCAACACGAACCTGTGGTAGAAATTAGCAAGGCCCAAGAAGCTTCGAAGCTCAGTGAGTGTGGTTGAGGCTGGCCAGTCACAAATGACTTGGATCTTGGTTGGATCCACATGTACGCCATGTTGATCAAGAATGTAGCCTAGGTAATGGACCTTGTCCATGCCGAAGGGGCATTTTTCCAAGTTGGCGTATAGCTTGTGATGCCGCAGGGTGTGTAGAACCTGCTGAATATGCTGCAAGTGTTCTTCCCAAGACTCGTTGTAAATGACAATATCATCCAAATACACCACTACAAAATTATTGGTGAATGGTCCCAGGATATCGTCCATCATCCTCATGAAAGTGGTTGGATCATTTGTCAAACCAAAGGGCATGAGAAACCATTCAAAAAGGCCTTCCTTTGACTTGAAGGTGGTCTTCCATACATCTGTCTATTCTATCGAGACCTGGTGGTAGCCAGACATCAGATCAATCTTACTGAAGTATTTGGCCCCTGTGAGTTTCTCAAGGAGGTCGTCGATTCGGGGAATTGGGTACTGGTTTCTGACTGTGATTTTATTCAGGGCTCGATAATCAATGCAGAGTTGACATGTTCCATCTTTCTTTTGTACCAGCACGATTGGGCTCCTGCAAGGTGATGAGCTAGGATGGATGTGCCCCTTGTGGAGCAGTTCTTGGATCTGTCACTTAATCTCCTCATTCTTTAACATAGAGCGACGATAGACTGGCCTATTGGGCAGCGGTGCCTCGGGGGTCGGATCGATGGGGTGCTTGACCTAACAGTGCAGAGGTACCCCGATAGGTGAGGAGAAGATATATGAGTATTCTTTGATGACCTTATCTACTTTCTTCTGTTGTGTGGAGAGGTTGGTCGTAGAGACCATGGATTTGGCTGTGATATTTCACTCATTCTGAGAGCGAATCACGAAGAAGAAAAAATTCCTCGTCTAAGAGACGACCTTCCTACATTGCTTGGAAGAGATCAAGGAAATAGCATTAGGTTGGATTGGCTCGGGTATCCTGTAAAATTTCCTGTTCAAAGTAATAATAACACTATGAGGCCTAGACTCATATACAACATGATGTTTCCATAAATAAGGTTGTCCCAAAATAACATCACAAACTTTGAGAGGAGAAAAATCACACAATACCTCATCTTTGAAGGGCTTGATGTCGTACGACAGTCGACATTGTTGGCTGACACAGAGATCGCTTCCTTGGCGGAGCCATTCAATGGTGTAGGTTTGTGGGTGCGGCGTTGTCAGAAGGGCCAACCACTTTACAACCTCTGCTGAGATGAGGTTCTTCTGGCTACTGCTATCAATGATGAAGTGTAGCGGGGTGCCTTTTACCCACATCTGTGAATGCAAGAGGCGCTCTGCTTCTTTTGGCTCATCTGGTTCATCAGGATAGAGCTTGGGGGTAGCAACGGTGGCACTAGGTTCCGTGTCAATAATCTGTCTTCCCTTTTTTGGTTCTGACTCAGAGTTAGAACCCATATCTGATTCAGAGGATTTCACTTCAGCCACCAACGACTGCTTTGAGCGACAGTCTGTAGTGTTATGCCAAGGGCTCTTATGGAAGTTGCACCACTTCCCGGTATCTTTTTTTGTCTTTCTGGTGTCCTTCTTTGCTTGCGGCTTGGATTGGTTGTCCTGATATTGTCCATCTTTGCTCTGTCCTTTTTTCTGTAGGTTGGGGCTGCCCTTTCCTAGATTTTGCAGTGAGGGGTTCCCGAGCCCAAATTGCCACATCTTTTGTTTGAGCTTCTGCTCGATTTTGAAGGCATATTTGTAGGTCATGCCCAAGGATGAGATGTCCATAAATTCCATCTCAGTCTGGCTATATCTATGCATAGCACCACGATACTTGAGCACCAGATGTCCCTTTGAATCTTTGATACCCAGCTTGGTGCGCAAGGTATGGAAGATATTTGTGAAATCTGGCACTACTTGGTCTCTTTCTTGCTGCAGTGTGGTCCATTTGGTATACAAGTCGTCATAACTTCCAACAAGGTATTATTGTTCCTTAATAGCATCCTTGAAGGATTCCCAGGTGTTCGTGACTGTAAATAACGAGGGTTCCTCTATTTCCTTTTGCTCACACAAAGTTTCCCACCAATATTTGACATTGGGGAACGACTTTGAGGAGAGAAAAAGTAATCTTTTCTCTATTCGAAAAGTTATGGACAGAAAAATACCCTTCTAGTAGATTCAACCACTTGTCTACACCATCTGCATCTATCTGACCTTCAAATACAGGAATATCGAAGTTTATTTGTACCTTGAAGGGGGCGGTGCCTCTGCTCGAAGAAGATGCGTCGCCTGTTGGTAGTTGTTGAAGGATTTTCGTGAAACTATCCATCATCTCATTCCTCTGTTGTGTGAGGGATTCCTCAAGCAACATTTTGAAAGGATATCTTGTCACATCATATTTATTTTCTCCTGCCATGAGAGGTCGCTTGGGCGTGCGAGAGCTTTGGTCCTCAAGAGAAACAATCTTGAGACCCAATTCTTTGTACTCTGACCTCATTGGGGACATGCATTAAGATGACAAGGAGCAGACCACTATGATACCATTGATCCAGATTTTATGAGCATAATGAAATGACTACAGATTATTAACAGATGCTTAACACAGAATAACAGAGATACAATAAAACCGGTTTTCTATTCAATAAGGAAATAAGATGAAACTGTAAAATGCAGCGGAAAACAAACTTGTTGGAATGGTGGAGGCTTATCTTTGAGAAGAGATGTGACACCTGCGCTCATTTGCAAGAAGATGATTACAATGAATCTCTGAAGGCCTTTTTACAATAAACAGGAGTGTCAAAAACCCTAGACATCCAAAAACCTAACCCTAGGAGACGAAGCACCAAAGTCATGTGGACCCTGTTTGGGTAAGTTAGTATATCAACTTCCCGGGGTCGTAACTTTTGCATACGATCTCCATTTTAGGCATACGATAGCCCATTGGAAAGATCTATCCGAGGAATACAACTGTTGACGAAAATTTCATGTTGAAATTTTTCGATTGCTACATACCCAAAAAAATGTCGTTTAGGGCCTCAAAACGGCTCTGGAAGTCCAGGACCCGAAAAACTGCTAAAAATAGTAAATTACCAAAATTGCTAGAAAGTTGTTTTGAGCCAGCTCGAAAAGGTGTGTGGCCACCGATATCCACCTAGATCAACTTAACATTATCAAATGGTTAAAAACACACAGAATTAGGGGGAGAGCCCTTCCTCTAAGCTCTAGCATACCTTATTTTTGTCATGTTGCATCTCACACTATCACATTAACTCATGTTTGACACTCAATGATGCCACACACACTTACCCCTTTGCATGCACTCATTCACATTTCCCTTTACTTATACTTTCCTCCACTTCTTATGTGGTTGTTACCATCATCATAACTCGTACCTCTGCATCACCTACAGATGTGAAGTGTAGGGACGAGTATGTTCACCCATCTAGTACTTGTCTCTACCCACATGATATACGATCAAAATTTACAAATCTCATGGTCTTATTTTACAACACATACTATCTGGTTATTAAGTTTGTACAATTGAAAGAAGTAGTAAATGGTCACTTAACTTCCACCACCTTTCCCCTTTTTCTTTCAATATTGGGATTGTCATCATAGTATGTAAAGGGGCTCAATGATTTGTTCAAAGAGAAAGATAACTATTAATAACTAGTAAGAATTGCTACCTAAAATAAATGTTGAACAACAAGATAATCATGCGAATAACATTGAAGCTTTTGATGGTTTAATTGAACTTGTTTCTAGGGCACTCTCAGTGGATTTTCCCTAGACACTATGGCCTAAATGGCTACTATAGAATCTACTAACTCCTCTATTATGCTTCAATAACCAACTCCTGGATTCTCTTCTCAAATATGGAAGAATAAAAATACTAAAAGAATGGAACCACTTTTCTACCTAGTGGCACGATATTTAACATACCATAATATTCGTATAAGGTTAAGGGTTAGTTTTTTTTTTTTTCCTTAAAAAAAAGCATAATTTTATTCATCCGAAGAGAACCAATTTACATTTTGCAGGTGCATTAAGCATGACTAATCCTTGAAGATGATGAAAAACCCCGAAAGGGACAAAAATGAGACTAAAAATTCAAAAAGAAAATACAATATGTATCTTAAAGACCACAAAAAACAAAAACAAAAACAAAGCCTCCATTTGATAAAAATCCGAACAAGCTAAACCCAAAATAATACTCAAACCAACAGCATCAGATCTCAAAAGCACCAGGAAAACCACGAGACTGCCAAAAAGGAGCGGCCAAAAGTTTCACGCCCAATAGAAGGACCTCAAAGTGATGGTCTCCCCAACAACATCGCATGCCCAAAGATAAGGACCTCAAAGCATAGACCCCATCACCAAACAAAAGTGAGTGTGGTACCGAAACTCTAAACAAAAGGACCCTGATTTGAGTATACATCAAACCCTAAACGATCCATCAAAACCAGAGAGAATAAACATGAACTGAAGAAAAAAACCCCAGAAACTCTCACCAAGAATGTGGAACAGAGAAAACCTCCATAGAAGACCCACATGTGGGACGCACCAGGTCTGAGTGGCACCTAAACCTCCCAGATAAACAAGAGGGCCAAAAAATTTGTACCCAAGCTACCAAAAGGCCGAACTTGACACTCAACCTTTGAGCCTTGGGACACCAAGTAGATGGAATGCATCAAACCCTAACACAACCCCAAGACATAGAAAGGGAATCATATAGAGATTCACAGAAGCCCACAAGAGGATAGAGAGAGCTCCACAGTTGAGGCATCAATGGTACATAGATGAAGGGTCGAGACAAAGGGAACTATATCTGACCAAAAGAAAGCTCGATCTGCGTCCACACTAGAAAACCACAAAAGACACCGCATAAGACATGGATTTGCATCCCACAGGGCACCCGAACTTACCAAACGGAGAACATGATCACCAAAGAAAGCAGTGTAGTAAAAAGGCAATGGAGAAAGGAAAGGTCCACCTCTGGCATGGATGACAGAGATGAACGCTAGGGGAGCCCAACCACAGATTCTTTGCGAAACCAAAGTGCAACGTGAGTCTGCAGCTAGGGTTTCCCCTAGTTGTAGACCTCATTGAATCATGTTGTTGTCGCTAAGGGTTAGTTATTTTACATGCCTCAACCCTCAATTAGTGTTATGGTTTTGTACACTCTAGAATGTTCTTGAAATTCCACCCATGAATAGCCCCACATGTGTGAGTAATGGGGGATGATGTGACATCCACTCGATACCATGGTGATCAACAACATCCAACATGTGAGAAGAATAACTTCCAGATACAAACTCTGATTGAGGAAGTTTTCATAGTGTTGGAAATATTTTGATGTGTAGATCATTGTCGAGGGTTGGAACTATACTTGCAAATTTTTGACCTCAAAAAGTGTCATTTGATGCCTCAAACTAGCTCTAGAAGGTTCCAAACCCCAAATCAAAAAACTAGGACATGCCCCTAAAATGGGCTTTGTAAGCCAATCCCTCAATTTTTTCAATCCATAAAGTACCAAGATAGATGATAAATCATATAATGATCCATTCTAGATCACAACTCCCCATTTACAAAGGATTTTGGTCCCAAAAATAATTTACTAAATGAGGTGAGGATATTTTCCCTCTACCTTCTCCCTAGAGTACAATTTGGCCTTGCCTAGAAGTGGTCCTTTCAACCCTATCTATGAGAGTTCATGTTTCTCCTATCTGGTAGTTCTAAAAAATTCTTCTACAAAATTGTATCTTCTTCCAACTCTTCCTAAGCTTCAGGTGCTAAGCCCTCTATGTTATGTAAGACTTGCTCCTTATTTTCCTAATCCAACATGGAAGGCTCATAGAGTTTCAAATTTTCCACATTAAAAAACACACATATATGCGGGTAGATTGAGTTTGTAGGAATTATCACCCACCTTCTCAAACACTTCATGATCCAAAATGAATATGGGCTAAAGAATGGATAAGACTAAGTACTTGCAACACATATTGACAATCAACCAATAGTATGTAAGTTGTGTAAAAAAATGCAAGTTAACGTGGAATAAGACAAACAAGGATGTAGAAGAAAATTTAAATAAAAAATAATTAAAATGACAAGGAAACGAATAAGAGAGAAAGCTAAGGAATAGGGAGTGAAGAGCCATGGTTGTTGGCCACCTTCCCTTACCCCCTATCTCTCCCTATTTCTTCACTCTCACTCATTCTCAAAGGGATTTTGGCCAAGGAGGAGGAGAGCATTGTATTCAAACTTGCAAAAAGAAGAATATGGAGCACCAGTCAAGACTAGTTTTCCCAATTGGGTTCCAGGGTAAAAAAAAAAAATCACACCTTAATTATGTGTTTTTCCTCTGTGTGTTGTGGTTAAATTATGTGTTGTGGTTAAATTATTCATGGTATTTAATTGAAGTTTGTTGGTTAAATGTAATGGATTCTTTGTATCTATTTTGATTGGAGGATTTATCTGTTGCATATCCTTCTACTTTACTGTGTGAGAGGTTTTCACAAATATTCTTGTTTAAATGGTGCTTACCCATTGCAACCGCTAGTTAATCTCCACTGTTGAATGCATTTGTTGAGGGAAGATCCATGGTCATATTTTCGGAGCTATTGGAGAACTTGCTAAAACCCTACTTATCTCTCCTGGGAGTTGCTTTGTCTCTCTCTCTGGGGAAAATTCTTATTGTCTGTCTGATGAACTGAAGTTCCACACACCATTTTCTCTTTCTAGGTGTGTGAAACCATTAGAGGATAATTTTTTTTGTTGTTGGGAACACCATGCATTGTTTATTTACTCTCTAAACTGCACATGATTTACAGGGCACACCATCCATTGTCTATTTGGTGTATACACTGCACATGACTTCACTCCATTAACTGGGTGTTTAGTTTGCATGCTAGGTCAACTCCATCTCTTGCTAGGTGTATCCAATTGTTGTTGTGTTTTTCCTTTTGTGTTGGTAATTTTATGAAAGCACCTTTTTGTTGCAATGTTCCCACACCAATAATGCACATCTATCTGTTGCCTACATTCTCAGTGTGGAAACCCTAGTGCTCAAGAGAGATCCCACATGTTTTCCTTGATGTCCTAACAATATTCGTGCAAACCCTAGCTTGAATAGGAGATACTCATGTGTTCTTATTTGGTTCCTTCATCTCTTAGCATAAACCCTAGTGACAAGAGAAATTCTACTATATTTCTCTATTGGAAAAACCTAACCCTAATTATCTGAGCGAGTCTAGCTCATGGTGTAACACCTCAATATCCCACACCTTTAATATAGTACCAGGGCACTCTGGGGAATCTACTTTGGGTCAGTTATAACCTCTTCTTGTTTTTCCTCATTGGCTCATGGTCCAGGCGTGTCCATTTTGATAGTTGGTGCATTTTCTCTCTTGCCCACATGTCCCACTACTATTTTGGACATTGAAGCATATGCTAGTAGTATAGTAATGTTTTTTTGCATGATAGATGACCATATGGAACATAACTTACATGGTTTGAATCATGTTATAGTGAAGAGAAAAATAATGACTAGGATGTTTGGGTTGGTAATGACTAGAATAGCCACATGGGCCACCATTTCCTAGTGAGAGATTAATTCATTTGTGTATGGAGTGGGACTAGGTGGGAAAATGCCTCTCAATGGGAAATTAGATTGTGGCATTGTGAAGGATAGATGCCTCTTCATATGTTATCAATAGCCATGGTACAACCCATAAGAGTGAGTGAGTTGATCAATCAATAATCCAAAGAGTGGTTTCACTCATAAATGTATTGAGCATTGCATCCAAGTCAAAGAACCAAGTGGCATAGTGAACAATAGGCCATACTAAGTTCTCGATGACATAGTGTTCTGTAGATTTGATGCTTATTGGCCTGAATTTTCATTGTCATTGCTAGTTAATTGATGTGTGCAGGCTACATTGAGTGAAGACCTTTCCCATGAGAAACAGAGTTGAGATAGAGTTCAGAAATCAAATTCCGCAAAGAATCCATGTTGGTGAAGCGAGTTGGATATAAGCCCCTTGATTACAGATCACTTCAAAAGGACCATACCACAGAGCCTTGATATTCTTACTAGGACATTGTATCCTTTCTTTGTGTAGATGCAACCAAACTTTGTTTCCGACCTTGAATGTTTTCTCAACTTTTTGTTGATCATGTCAAGCCTTGCACTTTTCCTGTGACTTCTTCAATGCCTCGTATACTTACAAATGGATCTATCTAATCATGTCAACATTTTTTTCTTCTTTTAGTGCATCTCTTGTGATTGCTTCCCTCACTCCACCTTCCTCTCCATATACAACATCCAAGGGTGAAGGTGACAAATACCCGAATAAAATTTTAAAAGGGGACTTACCAATAGAAGTGTGAACCACTCTGTTATAAGAGTGTTGGATATAAATCAAATTTTCATCCCAGGTCTTTGGATACTTTTGACTGTAACCCCTCAAAATCAAACCAATGCCCTGTTGACTACTTCTCTTTTCCCATATATCTATGGATGGAAATCTATAGATCTCTTCAACTTGGTGTATATCTTCTCCCAAATTGTAGTCCAAAAGGCACTAACAAATTTGGTATCCCTAATCGAGATGATGCTTCTTGGTATCCCGAGGTTCACTCATACCTAGGGAAAATTTTAGGGGATAAATTTCACTCATGGGCTAATTTTCCATGTTATTTTCCAAAAATATATTTGACAATTCCATTATTTTTATAAAATGATTTTCCCAAATTATATAGGATAAAACTATATTACTTTAAAATTTACCAAAATTTTATACAAGTTATGCAAAATCCATACAAATTTAAATGTTTTTACAAAAATATCGCAAAATTTTCACTATTGGCATTTTGAGAATTAGTAAGATTCGTCAAGTTTTCTACACATTAAGATAAGTATGGATCCTTAAAAAATTTCTCTGAGTCAGACCTATTAAAAGAACATATTTGATTCTTCTTGTCCTTTGATATTATTTTGTAAGTCATAAGAATGGACTTCTTGTTGAACATATCAACTACCACAAACAAATAGTCATGTCCCTTGGTGGTTGGAAAACCACCCACAAAATCCATGGAAATTTTATCCCAGGGTCTAGTAAGTATAGGTAAGGGATGGTATAAACCTTGCTTTATGTTATTGATCTTGTCGATACAACAAAGTATGCATCCTAATAAATTAAGCTACATCTTCTTGCATTTTGGGCCAATACACATACCTCTATGAGTTGGAAATTGTCTTCCCAACACCAAAATGTCTTGCAACCTTGGAGGTGTGAGCTTCTCTAATAAGCTACAATATTTCACCTTTAGGGACATAGAGCTTGTCTAGCTTGTAGAGAAACCATTCAAGAGATGATAGTCAGTTTTATCATCATCTTATTCTACATAAATTTACCTTTGTAGTTGTTTAAACACATGTTTAAAGTCCCCATCCTCAATGTATGCATATTTCTATGCATCATAGGTAAAAGGTTCCATGTGTATAAGAGTTCCCAAAGTTGTAATATTGGATGTGGGTGGCCTTGAAATCATGTCCACCAACTTATTAGTTTTTCCTTTCTTGTAGTGTCTAGTGTGTTGAAGCTTACTTTGGGCTTTTAAATACTATAATGGTTGTTGATCAATGTGGATAATGGTTGTTTTTCCCATTAGATAGTACTTCCAATTTTTAAGGGCTTGAACCAAGGCATAAAGTTCCTTATCATACATAGGGTAGTTCAAGTCTCCACCATGAAACATTTTGAAATGATAGCATACTGGCTTACCCCCCTACATCCAT
>JZKD02S0858465.1:0-14242 GCA_000966675.3 Picea glauca
AAGATTTGTCCTTCCATGCAACATAATGTGCAGAAAAAATATTTCATTCCACAAGAAAGGAAGAATTGGTCACACAAAGAAAGTTTGGGACAATGTCATATCTTGCATGGAGAAGATATTTTGTGTTATGCGACATATTGCATGGAAAATAATTTTGTCACAAAATGATGTACCATGTGGAAAGAAACTTTCCATGTGACACATTATGAAGAAGAAAAAATTTCTATCACACGAAAAGGATTCCTGAGTTCATGCACAAGTTATGAAGGATTTTTTTTTTAGAGTTGTGATGTAATGCGAGGAAAGATACTTTCAATGTGAAATGGTGCAAGGGAGAGAATTTTCAAGGATGCAATGAAGGAATATTTTCCCTAGAGAAAAGAAGAAAATTTATATTTGTTGTGATGCAAAAAGAAATCTTGTGAAGCACGATGTATCACATCAAGATAAATTTTTGATCCATTTGATATGTTGTGAGGAAACTCAAATGAGGTGTGATATGACACTAAAGAAAGAATATGGGGAGAAAAAATTCACAATGAAAAAGAAATCAAGTCTGATATATCATACAAAAAGTGAAATCTAGCGTGATATGTTGCATGGAAAGACAAATCTTACATTACATGCATTGTATCGCATGAGATTTGAAGAACATGTGACACAAGGTGTATCTCATCACATCAAAATTTCTAGCCATGTGATACAACAAAATAAAATTATTTTAATGGTCAAGCCCCATTATGTTCTAACAATGAAGAGAGAGGTGAGCCATAGCATAAGACAAAGGATGGGAACTTAGTGAATTGCAATGGCTAATACGAAAAAAATAAATGGTTACGACAAAGGAGAAAATGGATGCAATAGGAAACATTGAGACATGAGGGAAAAGAACCAAAGCCTAGTGAGATTAGAGAAAAAATAAGCACAATAGCTTCATAAAGTCCATGCAAGTTCATAAATCTATTTTTTCATGCATCACGTGCTGGAGTTAAGATGCAAACTAGTCATGCAACTTGGTAGATTTGATGCACTTTGTACTAAACAAGAAAAAAAGTAGTTTCTCATTCCATCTACAACAACCCACATTCAATCAATATAAAAAAGAATTTATTGTATGAACAAATAAGCATCCATGTTTCTATTTAGGGTAGCCTTTAATGAACTTCAACCATTCACTCTATTGTTGAGTTCTTTATTTTATTTTAGATAATTTTTATTATGTCTTAGTTTGAGAGGAAACTCCTTATTTTGAGGATGGTACCCAGAGTAAATCTTAGAATTTTCAGGGCTCTAAACTTGCAGGAATTGAATGGGTGGGGAAGATAACAATTATTCCTCCCAACCACCCAAACTTAATCCAGTTAACACCATCTATATTATATATATGTAGAGAGACACAATTATGACAATATCAAATATTGACAATATGTATAAGTGTTAGTGCCAGGGATGATAAAAATCAAAAAATATCTTCATCAGCTTAGAGATTTTGATTATAAAGTAAATCCAAGTCTTTAATATGGTGCATGAATACATTGAAAGTACCTCTCTTTCATTAGTTGACATATTTACTTCTTGTTTCTTATATGTTATTATTCATTCCTGAGAATTGCAAGAAGCTGTGGAAATCAAAATGAAGAGACCAGAAGAATGAACACACAATAAGAAGAACAAATGAAAGGAGTAGACAAATACTAGGTCAAAAGACAAGACACCATCAAAATGATGATAAGAAGAGATAGATATGACATGAAATTTGGGAAATCCATTCATGTGAAAATACTTACAGTCAAGCCTGCCTATTTATAGTATTTATAAGCTTTATGAAGGATGTACTTTATTTACTTCCTAAAATTGGTTCATCGCTGTCCCATATAGTAGGATAGTTGGTGAATGTGGATTTTAGTTTTGGTATGGTCATTGGCTCAAATCTCGTGAGTAAATTTGTAACACATTGGTACTCCTTTCAATTCATGAAAAAATAAAAATAAAAACTTAGTTCATATCCTTTAGAACTGTCTTTGAAACATTAAATAATTACATTAAATAATTGTTGTGGGATAATATTTGTGCTGAAAATATCTAAAATCAAGGAGAGTTTGGAATATTATACCATAAATATTCCAACAAAAATCCACATATCTAATCAACCCTAGAACAAAACAGAGCAAGTTTTCTGTTGTATAGAATCAAAATCCAATATTTATATGCAGTTCACTGAAAATTTATTGATGTTTTATTTATCGTAATCATCCATCAATCAACACGCATACATCCATATCCATCTATTTGAAAATATGTTTTTTTGTTACAAAGAATGAGCATTAATGAAAGCACTAAAATTAATCATCTCCATTCTGGGCCCTGCCTCTATCAATTCAGAAAGAAGTCAATCATAGAAAGTGTTGAGCCCTTTCAACAACTCTGACTCCATGTATGCCCTCAATATCCAAACATAGAGCCTCATACAATGTCAATTATGGATAATCCCTTCTTCCTATGATGACCCAATATGAGCGTGGGTGGAGCCCTTCTTCTATTGTATTTTCTCTTGTGATCATATCCATCTTCCTCTAGTGTACTCTCAATATCACAATGATGACAAGCCCAATGGATACCAATGGTCACTCTCATTATGAAGAATATCTTGCCACTAACGTCCATACTATATTGTGTGTATATACTTACTATTACTTCGTATATATTTCCTCTAAAATCCAAACTCTTCTAACATGGAGGGAGGTGTTGAGACATTTGAAGTTTCGACTACATCAAAGTATACAATGATATATGAAGGGAACTATTGGTGTTCTTTGAACGTGTGTATATGCCCATTCATCTGTCTATGCTAATAATGGAAGGAGGAAGATGATTGGATGATTGTTTTTAATTAATACATTGGAAACTTATACAATTCATCCACATGTGGAGGATGTGACACGATCATCCAAAATATTGTTTGCTAGGACCTTCATTTCGAATGGGATAACGAAACATTGGAGTAAAAAATATTTATATTTACTGTCCTTCAAACAAGTAATGACAAAAGAAAAAGAATAGGAGATGGTTGTATGTGAGATTTTTTATTTTCAAATATTGTTTGTAGGGTGATTTAGGTTTAAAATCCGTTGTATTTGGGAGGAGACACTTAAAAAATCCAATCAACTAAGGAACATACATTCATAATAGAAAAACATAATTCTCTCTCTCTCTCTCCATCTTCCTCACTCTCTCTAACCTATCACTCATTGTCTCCCTTCCTCACTCTCTCTAACCTATCACTCATTGTCTCCCTTCCTCTCTCTCTCTCTCTCTCTCCCTTTATCCGTGTCTATGTCTTCCCCACACTCTCTCTCTCCCCCATCTCTCTATCTACCCCACTTATTCTCTTCACCTTCTCTCCACATTTCTCCCTCTCCCACCCTCTATGTGTCTCTCTCTCCCTTCCTCCATCCCTCCCTCACTCCCCCCTTCTCTCTCCCAAAATTTCTCTCTTTCCATCCTTCCTCTTTCCTTCNCAACAAACAACCCTTCCTATGGCCACTACACTTTTCAAAGTCATTGTCGACCAAGGATTAGAAAATTTGACATGTTTCCCAAGGGATATGAACGACAGGTGTTGGGACAATGCATGGAAAGAGTGGTTGTGAATTAGGTTCTAGCAATCGCATTGCCACTACAAATAGATCAACTGACTAATGCTCTGATTTTTGGTGAGGGAAGAAAAAGAGACGGTGAACAAGTATGTTAATAAGTGTGGGGGAGAGAATGCGTGGATTTCCAGGCATTCTCTCGGCGTGAGTATCACGATGTTGATAGGGAGGTGAATAGTCGAGGGGGGGGGGGGAGTTCTTGGAAACCTTGCAAGTCCAAGTAGGAAAGCTCTAGGTGCTCGCTTCTGTCTTTGGAAGAGTCTACATTGTACTAGATCTCAGTCCTAATCGCTCGATATCAATAACCATCGTGATGAGAAGGTTTAAGGTGTCGATCAGGTATGCAATTTGGGTCAACCCAGACATCAAAGTTCCTAAGGGTGTGGTGAAGTAGCTCGACAAGTCAGTGATAGTGCACAAAAATAAAAACAATGGTAAGGTGAAGTCTTGAATGTAAATTTTGAGGTGGAGTTGACAAGATTTTATGTAAATGGGCATATGATTGTAATACCTGGTTAGGCATGTGTACCCCGAGTTTGAAATTTCACTAGTAAAGTGTAGATGTAGACCTAGGTGATAGGGGTGGGCATGCTATATTCCCGAATAACTAGACTTTGAGGGAGGTTTGGTTGGATTTGGTCATGGGAAATGTCAATTCAAGTTTAAAATGTTGGAAAAGTTAGATCAAGAGTCATGGTTTCGGGCACATGGTTTTGGTAGCCCGTGGTTTTTAGAGCCCATGGATTGCATGTAATGAATCCTTTAAAGGGGGTTAAGATACTCCATTGAAATTATCTTGGAGGTGAGTGGTGAAGGATCACTTGGCTAGCTTGGTTAGATTCGGACAAGGAAGCATATCTTTGTTGGTTATAGTGATGGAGATAAGAGATGTAGATTGTGAGATCCTAATTCCCACAAAAAAAAAAATTCGATAACAAAGATATGTACATGGGCCAATCAAAAGTTGTTCAGGATTGCAAAGGGATATTTGTTTGTAAACTTAGGGAATCATTGTATGGCCTAAGGTAACTAGGTAGTGGTAAAAGATGTGTGATTCCTTCATTGTGAGCCAATGTTTCTTAAGAAGTGAGTATGATCAATGTGTTTACTTCAAACGTTTCAATGAAATATTCATTATCTTGATGTGATATGTTGATGATATGCTTGTTGCAAGAAAATCATGGTTGAGATTAGCAGGTTAAAGGCTTAGTTGGCCAACATGTTTCAAATGAAGGATCTAGGAGAAACAAAAAAAAATGGGGCACATAAGTACATAGAGATGGGAAAATTGGTAAGTTGTGGTTGTCATCAGTCTATGGAGAAGATACTGATGAGTTTCAATGTGAAAATTGTGAAACCAATAAATATCCCTTTAACATTCCATTGTAATCTTCTTTTAATTTTATGTCTTTGTAGTAAGGGGGAAAATGATTATATGTGTCTTGTACCTCATGGAAATGCAGTAGGATGGTTTATTTTTTGTGATGAAATGTTCAAATATTTCACATGTAGTTGGTGTTGTCAGTGGACACATGGAAAAACAAGGTAAAGAGAATGGAAATGGGTGCTTCAGTATCTTAGAATTACAAGTATCACCTACAACAAATGCAATGATTTAGTCTATGGTTATGTTGATTCGAGATATTTGACCAAGAGGATATCTACCTCAATTTCATGTTACTAATGGGGGTGGAGAAGTCCATACTAGAGAAAAATGTGCAAACATGTTCACGCAACCAATATTGTTAGTGAAGCTGCAGTGGTGTTTGGATTCTATTGGCTTGCAGGAAAGGTGATGATTAATTCATTGGAAAAGGTATCAGGAAAATTGTTGTCAAGGTGGATATTGTTGGGTGGTGACAACACACACCATGCAACTACATTCATTTTTCTTGGATTTTTCTGAAGCATTTTGATTTCTGTATGCCTCGAAACATTTGAGATCTTTCCTGTTTAAATATGGAATCCCATGAGGTGCTCCATGAGAATTGTAATTCATTTCTCCATTGGTTGGTTGAGAAATAAAGAATATTATTACCCCCTATGTCTCTATGTGCTATATAATGTGTTTATCTTCCCTTATTTTCTATGTTCATTAATATCTAGTTTGTAGGCCAATCCAAAACATATTCCCTTGATGACTTTTAAACCATTGAAAAGAAACTCAACATTTGTTTAGAACCAGATATGGGTGGGTGCAAGGTGTTTCTTTCCAAAATTGTTGCAATGGGAACACAAGCTTGTTAACTTTTTTACAAATGTGCATGCACTCTAGAAACATGCATACATTCCTATTTGAATTGCTTGATTCCTTATTGAACCTCCAGAAATACCCCATACACGCCTCCACATTTCCCTCCATGTATTATGTTATAAAAGTATGCATCTAGGGAATCTTTAATATTGGATTTGGATATGGATGCCCTTATGAGGTTGTGCGCACTAAGGATGGGTCATTAGGCCTTAGCCATGGTAGAGGAAATAAAACATGTGCCTCAAGATATTCTTGGATCTTATGGGTATTAGGAACCTTTAATGAGTGCTTGAACCAACATACAAGTCCTTTGTAGGGGTTATTTGCAAGTCTCTAAGCGGGATACATTCACAAAAACTAGGTTTTTGCACTAGAAATGGGTGTTGAGGCATAAACATGGTTGGGGGGAAACAAAATCCTTAAGCCCTAATTAAACTTTCTCGAGCTCAAGCACCATGAAAAACACCTAAAAACCACAAAAGAGACCCTGTCCATGGACTTAGTGTTTATAATTTGACTTAAATATGGGTGTCATTACAAGGTTGTGCATCATGGATGGGTCTGGGGTCCTTGACTATAGTTGATGGAGTGAAAAAAAAAATGAGTCTCCAGTCAACTTCTAGTTTTGACAATAACTCCTTGCTCAAGCCCAATTCAAGCAACATATATGAACCCTTAAATATCTTCATGACTCATACTTTTCTCATCTAATGGAATGAACTTCCCTAAGGTGTTAGCAATGAGTTCCAGCAATAGGCCTCACCAGAGCTCCAGAGGTAGCCCAGGTAACAACACCCATATATGTTTGATTATGAAAGGTTATGTTCGAGGATCAAAATGTGGGCACCACCTCTTCGAAAACAGACTAGAGGGGCCCAAAGCCATGGCTTAGATACAATTTCCTCCATATCCTTTAGAGACCTGAACTCAAAACATATCCATCCCTTGACTAGGATATGCAAACTCAATATATAACCAAACAAATTATTCCAACTAGTATCCAACAATAAGGCTAAGGAGCCCCTTGAAACATTCTTTCCCATCAACTTCCTGAACAGGGCCAATCTTGACAGAGCCTCCACCTTATCCAGCCCCACATCGAACCCTAGCACCATTTAAATCTTTCTTCCTTAGCCTTGACGCATTTTAGTTTTTACCGAGAATGAAATGCATTACCAATTAAGGCATTACAGTCTGAAGTAAGTTCGTTACCAGAACTAAAATGATCTTTTACGTGAATCTTCAAGGCCAAATAGAAACATCCTAAATCCATATGTACTTCTATGGACTTACCCCCTGTTAGAATTGCAAATGCCGAAAACACAATTCACATATGATAATTAACAATCACACAGATAAGAAACACATGGATTTCACCTCGTTCACCCAAATGTTGGGCTATGTCCACCAAGCATATGCATCAATTGTCTTATTATTTAGATCATGGATATTACAACAGACTAGCAAGTTCTCACTCTGTTTGTCTCTACCTCTACAGGCTTACATGTATTTATATACATTTACAAGAAACTGATTATTAAATGCAATCCCTATCCATATTCTAACTTGGTCTATTTAGTTGCAACCAACGCGGAATAATAGGATCCAAATCCATGATTAGAAGAATTCGTTGTCATCAAATCCCAACAATCTCCACCTTGGCAACAATTAACCTAATACCTTTCTCCTTCCTTTTCTTCATCACCCTTTCTGCAAGCCAAGAGAAGCCAAGCACCATTGCATCTTCTCTAATAAAACTGGTTTCATGATCTCGCCTATGTGAATTGCACAAGTTTGGATTTCCTGAGGGGTCACTCCACCTCCAACATGTTTTCCACAATTGTGTTGTGAGACATATTTAGTGATAGATCTCCTCCTATCCAAAATACTTGTAAAATATACATTACAATTATCACAGACCATCTTAATGTAGCCATTATAGGTGACATTTGCACTTCTCAAATGCTGAAGCACATATTTCACTGCAACACATGAATATGTCACATATCTGACAACATCATTAGCATGTGAAACATCTGATCTTAACCATTTCATCACATACAACAAAACTCCTACTGAACTTACACGAGACATAGCCTTTTCTTCTTTATAGATAGGCCCTATGCTTGAAGAAAACTTATAATGGAAAGCAAGAGGGATTAAAACTGGTTTTACAATGTTCATATTGAATTCCAACCACAACTTACCATTACCATCTTTGTATACTTCCATGCTCATAATTTGTTTTTCTGCTCCTTGATCCCTCATCTGAATTGTTCTGTCTACCTGAGTCATTTTCTTACTAATTTTATCCATGCTTCAGCTTGCATTGAGCATATCTTCAGAAAATAACATCCAGACTATGAATGTACTATAAACTGTATAGTCATTCCTACCCTTTGAAAAATTATGACTCACTATGAAGGATTCAAACCTCTTGTATATTTGCCTAGGTACCAATAGGCCATACAATGAATTATCTAACATGCAAATAAATTTACCGTTGCGATCTTGAATCAACCCTTTTGGTTTTTCTATACATACTATATCTTTGTCAATGATGACCTTGTGAGAAGTAGGATCCCACACACAACATCCCTTTATACCACCATCATAACTTGCAGAGATATAAAACAAGTAGGAATTCAAAAACAAAGGTTTTGAGTCTGGAAATGATTTACCGCTTACCAGTACCTGCAATTCTTTCTTGCTCTTATGACCTTTATGCTTTTTCCATAAACAAGAAGATACATATGTCACTTTAGATGCCACTTCAGTACTCCCTTCCAACTTATAAAGGTTATCAACCTTTGTTGCCTTCATCACTACTAAACTAGCTTTCGACAATGTGAGTGCTCCACCTTGACTTGTATACTTATATCCACAAGAATCCAACACTCCTAATGAAATCAAATTTGATTTAAGATCGAGTACATATCTAACATCCGTTAATTGCCTAACAATACCATCGAACATCCTAATTCTACTACTGCCAACCCCAATAGTTTTACAGAGAATACCATTTCCCATAAACACTACACCCTCATCGACAGATTGGTAAGAAATGAAGCAATTTCTATGTGAGCATATGTGGTGGGAGGCACCTGAATCTAACTGTCATTCTTCTTGATATTGTAAATTACTAGAAATGGATAAAACTTGATCAATTTGCTTCCTTCGTAGAGTTTTCCTTGGATTCCTTTCTCTTCCAACAATCTTTCTTGAGATGTCATGTTTTTCCACAGTACCAACATTTTGCTTTACCCTTTCTGTGTCTTGACTTAGATCAAGAAAAACTTCTCTCATTCTTCTATTTAGTTTGACTTCTAACCAGCATCGCCTCTGAAGTTGAGGTTTCTTTACTAGATTTTATCCTCATCTCCTCAGCCAATAACGCTCCCACAACAGATTCATAATCTAAAACATCTCCTGAGTTAAAACTAATAGAGGTGACTAGATTATCCCAAGACTCAAGCAACAAACACAATAGTGTAATAGCCTTATCTTCATTTTTGAATTTAACTTCCATACTAGTCAATTGAATTATAAGGGTATTGAAGGTATTTAAATGGTCAACAACTTTTGTACCTTCTTTCATCCACAAATTGTAGAACTGTCTCTTCAAGTAGATTCTGCTTGTCCAGGACTTCGTCATATATAGACTTTCCAACTGGCTCCATAAGCCTGATGTTGTATCCTCTCTTACGATATTAAACAAAACATCATCCACCAGACATAAACGAATGGTACTAAGAGCTTTCGCATCTAGATCTTCCCATTCCTCATTTGTCATGTCTATTGGTTTCTTTGACTTGCCTGCCAATGCTTTTTGCAACCCTTGTTGCACCAGTAAATTCCGTATCTTGAGCTTCCATAACTAAAAATTGTTTTTATCACTGAACTTTTCAACTTCAAACTTCGAACTCTGCATCTTAGCCATTAACACAAAAAATCTCCTAATACCAAAATCACTACTTATAATAACCAAAGTGTTTTGAATGTAAAAAATTAATAGTATTAACCAAAAATGTTTAATAAAAATGTTTAATTAAAAATTCCCTTTTACCACCTCACTTTTTATTAAAAAATAAAATTCACCCATTTAATAAAAAAAAAACCTTTTTACAAAACATCCACCCACTTGAATTTATGCTTTTAATATAATATCATATAATATAAATTCACCTTTTCATAAATCCTCCACCCGTACAAATTTAATACCTTAAACTTTTCTAAAAAGAGACCATACCATAAACTCGTTTCACTCCATTAAAAAACATGAGAGTTAATTTAAGGAGACCGTGGCTTTTGATTTTAAAAGGAGTCGTCGCACTTCACGCTGTCATTGGAGTGGGACGAATCCGCACCTCCCGATACACTTGGAGTGCGACTATCTTGAAAGATATATGCACTGTTCCTCAACCCTAAATCACGATGATTTCAATATTTTTGCACCAGTGTAAGTCTGAGTAATAAGATGTTGCACCTTTTGAGAGGAGGGACTTGTAACGATGTAGAAATAGACACATCTCACATATATGTTGTTTTTCCTCCGAAATTTGACGCCCTCGACACCTCTCTCCTCCAATCAACTCTGATACGACTTGTTAAAATTGTAAATGTGGAAAACACAATTCACATATAATAATTAACAATCATACAGATAAGAAACACAAGGATTTTACATGGTTCACCCAAACGTTGGGCTACGTTCACCAAGCATTAGCATTGGTTGTCTTATTATTCAGATCATGAAGATTACAATAGACTAGCAAGTTCTCACTATGTCTCTCTCTGCCTCTACGGACTTACATGTATTTATATACATTTACAAGAAACTGATTATTAAATGCAATCCATATCCATATTCTAACTTGGTCTATTTAGTAGCAACCAATGCAAAATAATAGGATCCAAATCCATCATTAGAAGAATTCGTTGTCACCAAATCCCAACACCCCCGATAGATGATCACCACCTACCCTTTCCTTTTTTCAAGAAAGAACCAATGTCTCTTCTGTGATGGTTGCACCGATATCCCTAGAATGGTGCCAAATCTCTAATAACTCTTCATTTGTATGGAAAATTGCGAAAAATATATGTAATGTTCTTATCATAAGAAGCTCCTCCTCCATATCCATGATCCTATGAAAAAAAGATTGATCACCACAAAATTATGTAAAGGAGTGAAAAAGCCTATGGAAACCCTAAACCCTCACAAACCCTAGATATAGCTCAACCACCTAGCACCTTCTTAAAAGAGTTTGACAATTTTTAAGGTTTCAAACCACGACTTTACTCACTTCACGTTTCCTTCAATAGAGTTGAGAATCTCACTTCTTCATTAATCTTCAATCACTTCTCTTTCACATCAATGATCCCAAGCTCTAGAATCTCCTATCACTTCTCTTTCACAATCCTCCAATTGTTTTTAAGCTCTTGTTTATTTGTGATTTTTTTTTTTTTTTTTTAAATCCTATCCTTCCTTACGTGTTTGTATTGGTAAGTTTAGGTATGTCCTTTTTCTTAAAATTTTTTTGTTGATTTTATTTTCTAGCCTAGACTTGTTTTTCTTTTTCTTTTGGGTTTTACCTTTTTATTATTTCCTTTCTTTCCATTTAGTCTATTTGTTTTATCTCTGTTGGGTGGTTTGTTATTTTATTTTTTTCTTCATTTATATTTCCTTTCTTTTCATTTAGTTTATTTGTTTTATCTCTGTTGGGTGGTTTGTTATTTTATTTTTTCTTCATTTATATTTCCTTTCTTTTTATTTAGTCTATTTGTTTTATCTCTGTTGGGTGGTTTGTTATTTTATTTTTTCTTCATTTATATTTCCTTTCTTTCCATTTAGTATATTTGTTTTATCTCTTTTGGGTGGTTTGTTATTTTATTTTTTCTTCATTTATATTTCCTTTCTTTCCATTTAGTCTATTTGTTTTATCTCTGTTGGGTGGTTTGTTATTTTATTTTTTCTTCATTTATATTTCCTTTCTTTCCATTTAGTCTATTTGTTTTATCTCTATTGGGTGGTTTGTTATTTTATTTTTTCTTCATTTATATTTCTTTTCTTTCCATTTAGTCTATTTGTTTTATCTCTGTTGGGTGGTTTGTTATTTTATTTTTCCTTCATTTATATTTCCTTTCTTTCCATTTAGTATATTTGTTTTATCTTTGTTGGGTGGTTTGTTATTTTATTTTTTCTTCATTTATATGAGATTTTTTTTTATGATTTTTGAGTTTGTTTAGGTTTATTAATTTAAATTTTTTATTAATTACTTTATTTTTTATTTACTAAATCCAGTGGCTAGTTGAGCTATGTTTTTTGTTTTTTTTTTTCTTTTCATATTAATATATATTTTTTCTTTTTCAAGTTAATAAGTGGTCGTTTTCTTTTTCGTATTAATAAGTCGTTTTCTTTTTTCTGGTTTGAAACGTAGAAAAATCTAAAATGAATAATGTATTTTTGAAAATCTAAAATTTCCCATAAAATTTCAAATTTGAAATGCTTTTCAAATACGAACAGAATATGATAAAGTTTATCCGTTGAGAGGATATGTAAAATTTCCCCTAGAGTCTCAAATTTGAAATACGGATACAGACCATATATGCTCGATAAAGTTCGTCTATCTGATTTAACTTTTCTTAAATGCTGTAGAAATTCTGGTTTTATTCTGGTCTTTGTTAAAATTTGCCCCAGGCTTCGTAGTTCTAGACATGATCACGTCTTCCATAATGCCAGCCTGGCCTCGATCCGTCGCGACATTACATCAAGAAGTTTGCTTAAACTTCACAGTACTTTGGCCAGTGATGCCTGTTCTTTCTTCAAAGCATCCATAATGGAACAATCCGCTAAGAACAAACAGGTGCGTAAATTCGATAAGCTAAGGAACGATCAATCTGTATTTCGTTTCATAGAATATCGTTATGTTGAAGACCATTGGTGGGGCGGCCCTGGTGCCAGGGGTATTGTGGGTACTACTGGATCACATTTTGTCTGGCCCTTATTAACGAACTCGAGGAAGGAGAAATAGTTGAGGTTGCAGGTATCGAAGTTGTAGCATTAGGTATTGAAACGGAACCATGAAGGAGCATTATGTATTCAGAAACATCGAGGTTGACAGCAAGGGACACATTAGGGATAATGTTGATTTACACGCGGTCCTGGTTTCGGAAGAAAATGATAGGATGATGGCATATCTGGGCACTCTCAGCAGAGGCAATTCCAAGTTGAAGAAAATGAAAGTCTCCCTTTCGTCGATGTTTTAATCATGAAAAAACCTAATGGATCCGTATTTAGGAAGGAAACCTACATAAAACAATACTTGCATACCAGTTCCTATCACCATCCTACACAAAAAAAAATTATTACGATAATTTAGAAGAAAATAAATTCCATCTCTTCAAGGTTTTTAAGAATAATGGATACAAGAAAGACCAAGCTTTGAAGGCTTTCCAAAATGAGTCAAAAGAGCATTATAATAATGACTGAACTTAGAACATAATGATATCCATGAAACAAATGACAATATTGCTAATGTTCTTAGAAATAAGAATATTGGGATAACACTCAAACCCTAACTGCGATAAGTAAATCCCTAAAATCTGTTAAGGATGTTATTTATCAAGGCAATGGGAAGGTCTTTACACATGTGGAAAGGCCTATATTGGTGAAACTGGTCATTCCTTTAAAATTAGGGTTAAGGAACATGTAAGAGATATAAATTATAATCAATTTTTGTACTCAGCCTTGGCTGATCAATAGAACAAGACCAAACACCATATTTGTGTCGAGTATATTATATAAGATTGAAAAGCATCTCAATAACATGAACAACGATTATGTTTGAAAGATCAATAAAAATTTGTTAAGTTTTTAATTAGATCTTTAAGAATAACGATTATGTTTGGTAGATCAATACAAATTTATTAGGTTTTTAAGTTTGTTTTTGAATAGGTCTTTAAGTTTGTTTTTATGATATTTTTAGGATTTATTATTATTATTATTTTATTATTATTCTAAAGCCGAGTTTTGTTTGTTTTCACTAGTTTTATTTATTCCTTAGATTACTGTAAAGCATGGGTTTGTTGTTTTTTCTATTTCTTTTAGTTTTTGTTTGTTTTCACGAGTTTTGTTTTTATTATTTTATTTTCCCTCCCTATATGTTTGTATTAGTGAGTTTAGGTGTGTCCCTTTTCTTAATTTATTTGTTGATTTTATTTATAGGGGAGGTATATGAGTTTTGTTTGTTTTCACTAGTTTTATTTATTCCTTAGATTATTGTAAAGCATGGGTTTGTTGTTTTTACTATTTCTTTTAGTTCTTGTTTGTTTTCAC
>JZKD02S0858509.1:0-14241 GCA_000966675.3 Picea glauca
AATCCAAGTATGTGACCACATGGAACTCCTAAAGGAACCCAACCAACTCAAGTTATGAAGAAAAAGTGGTTACTTTAAAAAAAAAAGTTATGAATTGTTTTTGCATAATTGTATGGCAGATTCTAGGGCATTAAAAAATGTTATGCCAATAAAATTTATGAAAATATTAGGACTTGAAACCACCAAACCTTATAGTAAACAACTTGGCAGTTTCATTCCTTGGCCCTAAGATCCTTGAAGAAGAAACCAATGTGAAAAGTAATTTGTTTTAAGAAATTCTATCATTTAGATATTTAAACGACATCTTAATGAGAACATATGCATTAAATTTTAAGAGGAAAACTAGCATTCCATTATTAGTGATTTTTTTTATTTATATAAGTTTCTAATGAATTAAGGTTATATATTTTGGAAGCTTTAATTCAATTTTGTAAGTTTCGACATTTTACACCATATTCTAATATGTTGTGCATGTACCCAATAATTCTTCCTAGTAATGAGATTGTCTTTTTTATAGATTTCTATTACAATTGACATGTGATGAGAGGAAAGCATTAGGTTACATCAACCCTTACATTTTTTCCTTTAAAGAGAAGATAATATAGTTTATTTATAATCTCATTAGTTAACCTCTATGGGGGCGAACTTCTTCAGTCTGGGTGCATTCTTGCATAGCTGAGTTTATATCTTAGTGTTGGACAGAGATTTTCCTATGTAGTATGAGTTATTACTGCTTGGGGGTCGTTATATTTGTTAGTGAGTCGAAGTACCTTGATTTGGGGACAAGTTTGGTATGATGGGAAAGAACTTCATTTGTGGTTGTCGCTACCTTTGATTTGGGGACTTGTTAATGTTGTTAGGAGGGTCAAAACAAAACCGTGACACCTACAGGCCCATCTCTTTCTTTGGGGGCGCTGTTGTTTATGATTGTTGTGGCCTATATTACCACTTACAGAGCTGGTATCTCCTGTTGATAATTGTTTCACACTACAGTCATCTACAGGCAAGCTTATTTGGAGTAGTTTTGCAGAGACAACATATACAAAGAACAAATATTAGGTTCCTCTTCTAGTATTTTGTATTTTTCTGTGATTTCATTGTATTGCTTCCACCAAATATTTAATACAATAAAGCAGTGAGGTTATTTTGTTGTTTTTTATATTCCTGTAGTAGAGTTTGTGTTTACTATGTGAGTATAATGTTTTGAATACAAACTGTTTGTCTTAATATCTAAACCAAGAACTGAAACAAAATGTATCAGAAAATTTAGCAAGGTACATTACATCCTCCAAAGTATTGTAGTACCGCTTTTTCTTCTATCGTCCATTCTACTCTCCAAATATGGCCATGTCCATGTATAGGTACAGGGCCGAATTCGGGCTTGTACCTGTACATAGACAGGGCCAACTTACAAGGTAATGTGTTCTATTACCATTAGTTTATAAGCAACATGTATAATGTGTGATATGTAATAGATCAAGCATGTAGTGTCTATGTAACCTAGGTTCACTATTAACTATGTATTGTCTATGTAAGAGTGATTTTGAAAATGTATCATAAAAAATAGATGTAGTCCAATAATAACAACTTAATATTTAAAAATACACAATTAAGGAAAACATAACAATGGTATTACATAATCACTACTTTCTAAATCCAAATGTATTGACATAATTTAGTCAATGTTGTACTACTTTCTAAATCCAAATGTATCACTACTTTCTTTCCTAATTTTGTCAAGGTATATGGTAAATTGACAGGGGCATATTCAACCCTGTCCATGTACAGGTCCAAGCCAGAATTCGGGCCTGTACCTGTACATGGACAATGTCAAATATGGCCCTGTCCATGTACAATTACAAGCTCGAATTCGAGCCTAGACCTGTACATGGACAGGGTCAAATATGGCCTTGTCCTTGTACAGATACATGCCCGAATTTGGGCCTATACCTATATAAAGATAGGGCCAAATATGGCCTTGTCAACAATCTAAAAAAACATATTTAATTCCTAAACAATCTAAAAATCTAAACTATAATTCCGTTATAAATTTTAATTCTATTTTAGTAAATAAATATAATCTAACCATACCTTAATGACGCCCACTGCTCCAACGTCCACAACACCGTCGCTGCTCCAACGTCCATCACTCGTCCGCCCGCAGCAAATGCCAAGCAACACAACAACACAACCAGCTCTCCGCACTCTCAGAAAACACTCTCTGAACTCACAAACACTCTCCTAACTTGCAAACACTCTTCAAACAGCACAACATCAAACACTCTCTGAAATCGCAAAAACTATGACAGGAGAGATGTGCAGGTAATATATAAACATTTGTTCGACCGAAAAAACTTTTCGCTCGAAAGATAGTTCGACCGAAACATTATTTCGGGCGGAATATCTTTCGGTCGAAAAGACGCTACCAGATGAAAAAATATCTATCCGGCTAAAATTGGACACGAAAATTGAGGACGTCGTCAGGGTGCCGCTCGATTTGACGTTCAAAGGTTCGGCCAAAAGAGTTTTCGGCTGAAACATAGTACTTTTGGCCGAAAAAAAAAAGTTCGGCTGAAAAAATGATTTTCAGAATGTTGGAGACCCAATTGTCACGAAAGTGTAACCCACCTTCATGATTCCACCCTAAGTAGTTAGATTTAGTAAATTGCAAAGTAGCAACCAATTTTTGTTTTTTTGGTAAATAAAAGAAAAGTTTATATTGTTGAAACTATACATCAGAATACACCATGCTAACCTTGGAAAATGGGCTCTTTTAATTTTGTAGGAAGGTCCCATACCCCAATTTAACAATGTGAAAATGGCCATTGTGGGCTCCATAAATTACCAACAAAAATTGTATTGTCTATTGCATTAAGAATCCATGCTATTCTGAAGGTTACTATTTTGCCTATTATAGTAAATATATCTATGTTTCTAGTGTTGAATTAACATATACAATAATGATTTTGAGTGAAAAACTTATATTCCTTTAAATAAGACATGAATTGTCTACTTCCCTTAGACTGGTACCTTTATAACAATGTGTTAGGTTCATGGGCTATTTTTTTGTTTGTAGTGATACTAACCTCATTTCTAAAATTGGTTGTTATAACTTGAACAACCACTACTTTGGTTAGGATTAAAATTTTAATTTCCCAATGGAGATACCTTTATTGGTCCTCCTCCTTCTGCCCAACTATTACTTGATGGTTGATTTCCTCTGAACAATGAAAATTGTCCAATGTTTAATTATGAACAATGAAGATCTTGCAACATGTTATTATTGCTATAACATGTGTATGTTGTTGCAACACATGTTGTATCAATTGTTGCAAGACTATTATAAAACAATTGTTGCAACACATGATGTAACAGTTGTTGCAACCCATTCAAATAAATTATAGATCCCAAGGAATTCTTGGTAAATGCATTGGAAAGAATATCACCATAGGCCCTAGGGAAGTATCCCTCCATCATTCAACAATCATTGGAACCATCCAATCAAGCTGCACTTGCTTAGTTATGCAGTTGTTATGGAAGTACTATTGTATAGGTAATATTTCTATGTTTTATGTTCCTTTTTTCATCTATGAAAAATCCTTCTACCATTGAATACTATCTGTTAACTAGACACATTTCTTGTTTTCACATATAATGACTAGTTAGATTTAGTAAATTGCAAAGTAGCAACCAATTTTTGTTTTTGGGTAAATAAATAAAAAAATTATATTGTTGAAACTATACATCAGAATACACCATGCTGATCCTAGAAAATGGGATCTTTTAATTTTGTAGGAAGGTCCCAGATCCCAATTTAATAGTGTGAAAATGGCCAGTGTTGCCTCCAGAAATTACCAACAAAAATAATATTGTGTATTGCATTAAGCATCCAAGCAATTTTGAAGGTTATTGTTTTTCCTATCATAGTAAACCTATCTATGTTTCTAGTGTTTCATTAACATATATAATAATCAGTTTGAGTGAAAATTTTATCTTCTTTTAAATAGTACATTTGAATTGTTTTCTTCCCTTGGACTGGTACCTTTTTGACTATGTGTTCGGTTCATGTGCTAGTTTTTTTTTTCCGTAGTGCTACTAACCTCATTTCTAACTTACATGCACAACCACTACTTTGGTCAGGATTATGATTTTAATTTCCCAATGGAGATACCTTTGTTGAGCCTCTTCCTTCTGCCCAATTATTACTTGATGGTTGATTTCCTCTAAACAATGAATAATCTCCAATTCCTAATTATGAACAATGAAGATCTTACAACATGTTATTATTGCTATAACATGTTTATGTTGCTGCAACACATGTTGTATCAGCTGTTGCAACACTATGCTAAAACAATTGTTGCAACACATGTTGTAACAGTTGTTGCAACCTAGTCAAAGAAATTATATATCCCAAGGAATTTTTGGTAACTTCATTGGAAAGAATACCAACACAAGCCCCAAGGAAGTATCCTTCCATCATTCAACAGTCACTGGAACCAACCAATCAAGTTGTACTTCCTCATTTCTGTAGTCGTTATGGATGTACTATTTTGTAGGTAACATTTCTCTATTTTTTGTTCTTTTTTCACATCTATGAACAATCCTTACACCATTGCATAGTACCTGTTAACTAGACATATTTATTTTTTCACATATAATGACTAGTTAGATTTAGTAAATTGCAAAGTAGCAACCATTTTTTGTTTTTTGGTAAATAAACAAAAAATATATATTACTGAAACTATACAACATAATACACGTCCATGCTGAGCCTAGAAAATGGGCTCTTTTCATTTTGTAGGAAGGTATCAGACCCCAATTTAACACTGTGAAAATGACCATTGTTAGCTCCATAAATCACCAATAAAAACAATATTGTCTATTGCATTAAGTATCCAGGATATTATGAAGGTTATTGTTTTTCCTATCATAGTAAACCTATATATGTTTCTAGTGTTGCATTAACATATACAATAATGAGTTTGAGTGAAAAACTTATCTTCCTTTAAATAAGACATCTGAACTGCTTGCTTCCCTTCGACCGATACCTTTCTGACCGTCTATTAGGTTCATGTGTTAGTTTTTTTTCTGTAGTTCTACTAACCTCATTTCTAAAATTGGTTTTTATAACTTTCCTCCACAACCACTACTTTTCTTAGGATTATCATTTTAATTTCCCAATGGAGATACCTTTGTTGAGCCTCCTCCTTCTTCCCAACTATTACTTGATGATTAATTTCCTTTGAACAATGAATAATCTCCAATTCCTAATTATGAACAAGGAAGATCTTGCAACATGTTATTATTGTTATAACTTGTTTATGTTGTCTCAACACATGTTGTAACAGTTGTTGCAACACCATTGAAACAGTTGTTGCAACACATGTTGTAACAATTGCTGCAACACAATTACTGCAACAAGCACATGTGTATTTTAAAGCTACGAATTTACATTTTAAAGTCCATGTGTATGGTAAAGAATTGTTGAAAAGTGGAACGTCGGTTTATTAGGGGAAAATGAATTGTTTAAGTGGACATAGCCATTAACTCTGATTAACTTAAACAATTAGAAAATAATTTTGGAAAAGGGGACCGTGTAACTATCAAAGAAAATAAAAACAAGAAATGGTTGGGGGAAGTTGAAGGGTCTGAAGGTTTCAACTTCCAAGAAATGAAAAAGATAAAGGGGGGAAGAAAACAATGCAAAAGGTTTCAGGGTTCAGGGACTATCATGAAATGATTTATTTCAAGAAGAAAGGACTCCACGAGCACATATAATTGTTGTAGGAATGATATTCCTAAACCCTGGTTGTGGATAGTGAAGTCCTTTCCTTTCTCTTTTGTGATAAATAGCTTTGTAATATCACATAATTGTTGTAGTCTCAAATAATCTCCAATGTCTAATTATGAACAATGAATACCTTGCAACATGTTATTATTTATATAACATGTTTATGTTGTTGCAACACTGTGCTAAAACAGTTTCTGCAGCATAGTTTTTGCAACACAATTGTTGCAACACAATTGCTACAACACACACGGGTGTATTTTAAATCTGTTAAATCCCTTGTGGTACTTTTTAATGACTAATTTATGTTTTAAATTAGTATTCTGTTGTTGTGCACTCTATGGGCACACACTTGGTTTTTGTGGGATTGTTTGTAGAAACTAGGGTGATTTCAATATGCCCACTAGCCATCACCAAAGCATGTCCCCCTTACTCATCATCATGTCCTTGAATCCCAGAAAGTGGGTGGTGCCCAATAGCCATCACCATAACACTCCTCCTTACTCCTCATCATCTTGTCCTGATTGTATTGAGAAGCTTAATATAGATCTATGTAGGTATGTATCAATGCCCTTTTGATAAATGATAAACTGCCAACAACATGCCTGAAAAGGTATTTAAAATATGAGCATATGGAAGGTTCTAAATTCTCCCTCAATGTTGATAGTCGATGTTATGTCCTTAGTAATGGATTTTTTTTAATCTTGTGTAAACCTCGTTGGAATTGCAACACCATTATCCATTATTTTTCTACAAACGTATGTCAATTTATCGACCAACGTAGGTCCCTCTTTTGACCAATGTATATGATATTTTGACGTACATTTGTCATTATTGTGACGTATGAATCGACGTATAAGGATGCGTACGTCAATCTTTCGACCAATATTAGTCAATCATTAGAAAAAAATTTGTTTCTTTTTATATGCTATTTCGACACACAAGACATCACACTATTGGCACATGTATGTCGACATTTTGGCCAATGTTAGTGGATCATTAAATGGACCTTTTTTTTCTCTTTACACACTCTTTCGACAAGCATACATTGCACGTTGACCAACATACATTGAACGATCGACCCACGTGTGTCGCTCTTTTGACCACTCTTTGTCGATCAATATACGAACTTTTGTGGCTATTCACATGCACTTTTGACACACATACATCGAATGATCAACCAAATTACATCAAATTATTGACAAACATACATCAAATAATCGACAACTATGCGTCGCTCTTTCGACCAATGTTTTTCGATCATTAGATGAACTTTTGTGGCTATTTATACGTAATTTGTGTCAATCTTTTGACTGAATGTCTCATCATAAATGGAGTTGGAAGATCAACGAGATCATGTTCGTCAATAGTGTGACACATGTTTAATGATGAACTTAGGTTGATGCATTCATTGAAAGCTCAATGTTTTTGCGATGCAAATGCATCGATAAATTGTTGGAAAATGGGTACAATGTACTAGTGTATGGTAAGATGTGGTGTACCACCATTCATCTAGGGGTAACCACTGATCCCACTGATTTTTTATGTCGGATTCAAACCACCACAAATATGTTTCCAAACACTTGTTGAAAACTTTAGTTTGTCTATCGGTATAAGGATGATAGGCTGTGTTGAGATGCGATTGGGTTCCCTAGATCCTGAACAATTCTTGCCAAAAATTGTTGGTGAAAGATGGATCTCGGTCAAAGACAATAGAATGAGGCATGCCATGAAGTTTGAATACATTATCCATAAAAATTTGAGCCACTATGGATGCAGTGAACGAGTGTTGAAGAGCACACAAATTAGAATATTTGGAAAGATTATCTACTACCATCATGATGAATGAATTATTGCCCAATTTAGGTAGGCCAACAATGAAATCCATGGAAATATCCCTCCAAATAGCAGGGGGAATCTATAGTAGTTGGAGTGTGTCTAGAGCTTTGATTGTTTCTCCCTTATTGTATTGACATGTATCACATTTAGCCACAAAGGTGCGGACGTCCCATTTCATACTGTCCCAAAAAAAAGAACGTTTGAACCATTCATAGGTTTTGGTAAACCATGAATGCCCAACTGTGGGTGAAGCATGAAGCTCAGAAAACACTGTGTATTTAAGTTGCAAATGTTTACTTAAATGCAAATTACCTTTGTAGTGAATCTCTTTATTGTGCCAAGAGTACTGTGGAGAAGCTTGAGAATGGTGTTGCAATTGTTGGATCAGGAAAGAAATTTTTGGGTCTTGCAGCCATTCCTAACGAACAAATTGGAGCCAATATGGTACAATGAAGGAGAGGGAAAAGAGGGATACTTCTTCTTCATATTTCCTGGAAATAGCATCAACAACCACATTTTATTTTCGCTTCTTTTCAATGACCTCATAATCATAACCAAATCAGAATCACCCATTTTTTTTTCTCCAAGGATGAAATTCATTGTTCCATAAAATACTCGAGGCCCCGATGATTAGTTTTAATTTGAAACTATCTCCCTAATAGATAAGGACACCAGATATCCACGACATGCAAAATACACAACATTTTCTTTTCATAGATTAACTGGCCCAAATGTCTCTCCAAAAGTTGTTTTCTACTGAAATCCAAAGGCCTGCCATCTTGCATAAGGACTGCCCCAATTCATTTCCATGAAGCATCACATTCCAAGACAAAAGTCTTGTTGAAGTCGGGAAGTTCCAGGATATGAGTCGTGCACATAGCCTCCTTCAAGGCGTGGAAGGATTAATCAATGGATGGAGTCCAAGTGAAAGGATTCTTTTTAATGAGATTAGTGAGAGGTTCTAAAATTTTGACATAATTTTGAACAAACTTGTTGTTAGTCCTCAATATGTTCTTGGTTGTTAGAGGAACGATGCCAAGGATCCTTGGAACCAAAACTTAGAAGTGAATTTTAAGGTTACCTTTCTTTAGCAAGGGCGATTTGCATAATTAATCTCTCCTCACAACTCACTAACATTATAGATAGAAATATTGAGATTTCCAATGACTGGTAGGGGAAATTTATGCTCTGTTATTCTAGAATTTGATGAATCAATAATGAAAGTCGTGTGGAAAGAAAGAGCACAGGTAAGGTATCCAATAGAGATAAATCTTTCCAGGATTTTAATGGAGAATAATGTATTGAGCAATAAAGAATTCAATAGTTCTTACAATTACACATTCAAATATAAACCATGTGCAATTCAACAACAAATTGCTTCAATACATTCATATAACGTATACTCTGCAAACATATGAATAATCTAAACAATATATGACTTAAAATTGGTAAAATTACATGAAATCAATCTCATTCATCCAACACCATACACATTTACAACATATATGGGCCAAAGTTGTTGCTGAAGCTTTTATTAATGATCTGAGTACATTACGGATATGGATGATAACTCATTACAATGGAAAATAAGAGATATGTGGGAGTTATATCCTAATACCACAAAACATTATCGAATCCCTATCAGACTCCATGGCTACCCTCTCCTAATATGTCCTTATGTTGGATCTCAAGGTTTATCAGTCGAATGTTAGGTTCATATACTCTTTCTCTCCCTGTCAATTGATAATGAGGAAATGGGTCAGATTGGTTATTTATAGTTCCTACTTGTATGAAAACCACTTATTTATTCTCGAAACCACCTCAACAGTTTCTTGATACCGCTTCTTTATTAGGAAGTGGAAATCATTAATCAAACTAACTTTCCAAAATTCTCTCTAATAGGTACCCACATGAAGGAGGTGTTCCACGTGTATCACTCATCTGTTCTTTATTTGGTATAGATGCTTGTCAATATTTCCACAACTTATTCCATACATTTCCCATAGGATATTCCAACTGTTTCATATTATCCCATCCAAATCTGTGTATTTTTCATAAGAGGGAGGATAAAGACCCTTCAACACCAACCTGAGGGTGCACAACAATACAAATTCACCTGCCAACATGCCATACATGTCTTGGATATAAGCATCCAGGAACAGTTGGAAGCAAGACAACAACAACCTGGAAGTCAGCCTTAGTTTCCTTTCCCAAAGGTTGATTCTTCCCCTTTTTTATCCTTTACTCACTTTTGGATGCCTAGACACTATACTTTATAAGCCTTAAGTACAGACTCTGGAACAACATCATTTCTACTTTTATCTAAATGCTTATTATATTCCTCCTCTAGAAAGAGATCTCCAACACCATCTCATAAATTTGGAAACCCAAAACTAATCACCTCGTTGAAGATCCTCTTAAATGAATATATCCCTCTAGCTAGTTCATGCACCTTACGTTTTGTATGTTGAATAAGGTGCCTTTTCAATAAAAACTTCTTTTTCTCCACCACTAAGATGGTACTATCAATTATACTTAAAGTCTTGAGTTGGTCCTTAGATCTACTATTCAAAAACTTGATTAACTCCTCATCTTCCGCAGGCTTACCTGACAATTATATAGCTATCATTTTTATCTCGTTATTCACTTTGGTAATCAAATTGTACTCCTCTTTCCTTAGCTTGAATTGATCCCAATTCGTATACATTAGTAAGGTTATTTTATACCAAACTAAATGTCTGGACCCTTTCAATGTGAACTTATCAGTAGCCCTTAATTTCATTTGTTCCAATCCTTGCTCAAGTTGTTGATTCTCAGAACTGATTTGTTGTAAGAGTATTTCTCTACTCTTAGCTTGTTCCTGTAACACTGTTACTTTTGTTGAGCTAAACTTGAGATTTTCTTTAAGTGAATTAATCTCCACTTCCTTTACACTCAATTCTAACGTAAACTTGGCCAAACCTTCATCATCATCATCAAGAGTGACGACATGAAATTTAGGCTCTTTGGCCAACTGTATAGCTTCTTCCAATTTCTCAGTCAAATACCTATTTTCATCTTGGATTCTTCCCATAGTTTGTCTACTCTATACAAGTGACTGATATATCTCTTCCTTTTCCTCTAGATTGGCTAGGAGCTCAAGATTTTGTACATGATGTACTTATGGGATGTTGAGCCTCTTATTTAATAAGTTAATTTCATTATCCTTCTGAATCAACAACTCCTCCATCACCTTAGTATTATGAGGATCAATACTCAAAGATGTGATCTTCTTCTAGAGGTCTACTATCTAAATGGCCTTTTCTCTAGCTGTTGTTTTCTCATGTTTTAGTTTCCTTTCCAAATTTCGATTCAACTTATTTATCTTTCTCTCGCTTGCAGAGGCATGAAATACTCCTCTGTACATCATCTCACTTGTTTTTTTATGTAATTCACACATATCCGCGGGTTGGATATTCCTCGAAGGAACTTTGACTTCAGTAACCTCATATTCTTCAACTACACGAGGTTTTGGCACCTTGAATTGTAATATTTCCAATCTCAATACATTCTCATTGTAATCCATAGCCAAGAGTAACTTGGTCTGAGTATTAACTAGAGGGCATAATTCCTTCTTGACTTTCACCATCCTTTTTTATATTAACAAAGAAATTGAAAAACGAAGGTGGAGTTTCGTCAAATCCTTTTGACATAATAGTGATATCTTTACCTACTGAAAACTGAGTTGAAGGATAATGTTGTATAGTGAAGGGGGAACGAAGAGGTTTTACAGTAAAAACAAAACCTTCTCCACTGTGAACTTCAACCAATTCTAGGACACCTTTACCTTTATCAAGCATATCTATATTGGTATCATGTATATCAAGTTCCTCTTCCGTATTAGATTTCTTTCTCAAGGGATCATCTATGTCCATCTCACTTTTGGTATTAGGAGAACCTTGTTTTACCAACACCATCTCTATTTTCTGAGTGGTCTCTGACTCCCTTGTAGAATCTAGTCTGTCCACCAACGAATTCTCTACATGTGCCAACAAATTATATTTCACCTCTTCCCATGTATACAGGTTAGCAATACTTTCTATTATGGTATCAGGTTGATGTTTATACGTAGGCTTCCTGGAAACAATGATTCCTTATGGATCATAACTCCAACTTGTATCTTTTTCAAAATTGAATTGTTGTAACATGCTTTCTACAAAACTGAGAGCAATTCTTAATTTGACTAGAAAAGGTCCCACTTCACGTGGAAGCTTGAAAGTGACTGACTTCTTATGTTGAGTGAAATGCAAATAATCTGGTGTCATTCTCTGTCTGATATATTCTAAATAAAAAATACTAGGAGTTAAAAATACTGTCAATTTGTAGGTCTCTCCTTCAAAACCATAAACGTTGATCAATGTGTAAGTGTCTAACAAATACCAGTATCCTATACTAGTTTCTTTTCTTAATTGAAGGATTTTCTTCATCTCATCAAACATCCTAGGGGGTTAACACTAATGGAACAAACTGTACACTGTACTCATATATTTATTCTCAAATGTAGAAAAACCTAAATTGTATTCTTTTAATATCATTTCCTCGGTCCATTCTATCACGGGATTTACACCATAAGTGTCATCGGATACCTGTAAACCTAGCTTCTGAAAGGCTGCAACATTGTTAAACATTATCAGGTGTAGTAAATAAGCTTGGTATCGAAAAGATCTATCCATATCATACATTGACAATTTATAATTAATGGATCCAACTAGGTATTCAACATAATCATATTTGGTCAATGTAATGGAATCTATGACACAAAAGGTTGATAATAGGCCCAAAATAGTTTCATTTACTTCATAGTTGTTTTCATACCCTAGAATTTGACGTATCATTCATATGAAAAGGGGTATTTTCTGGTAACAACTTACTAAGGAGATTCTCTTTTTCTAATTGGAATAAAGGTTGATCTTTAATAGAAAGTTGGTCTTCATCTAGGGTTTCGGTAGTAGCTAGGTCATAAAATGGAAGAATTTGTATAATTGATTCCCTAGAAATAAGACATATAACCCTAATATCTTACACATTTTTAATAATCTCTTTATGAATATTGTAGTGCGACACAAACCATTCAACCATTTCTAGGAAAAAAATAGGCTTGGGGAATGACCAATGGTGTCAGGTTCGATTCCCATAAAAACAGATAATCCTTTAAATCATTGGCATCTTTATGATCTCTTTTAATCAAGTGATACATATTGGGATAAGATAAGGAGGGATCAAAGACATACCCTTCTCTATATTCCAAATGATTGTGATGAGCGAGTTGCTTTGGGGCCTTGGGGATCTTCGAAACCTTGTTGGGACTTGACTTAGACTTCATCTTTAAATCAAAATATGAGATATCTCAATCGAGAACTATTATTTAGTAAGGGATATTGAATTACATGTATATTGCACTCAGATCAACTATGTTTATGGCTTCCTTGTGGGCTTCTGCAGAAATACCAAATTTACCTGGTGGTTATAATTCAGTAACTCAAAAATTTACCCTGATCATTGTTGAAATATTGTAACTGCAAATAGCATTCATTTTATTATTGAGTCATTATTCATTATATCAATCCCCTTTGTGGATTGATCATGTCGGGCATTGTAATTGACCAAATCCCCTTTTGCAGATTGGTTAAACCTTAATTGTATTATGCAAATTAAGAAGTCGGCCCCCAGGCCTAATTAAAGTGGTTTTAACCACTAAGAAGACAAGTCGTCCCTTCCCAGTGAAGAGACACATTTCCAGTGCCTTCCAGCTAGTGTAAATAAAGAAGGCTAGTGCCTCATTATCTCACTCACTCATTCACTCATCAAGTGCACAAGTTTGGTAGCTGCAGTTGGGAGAAGAAGGAAGAGAGAGGTGCATTGCTCAGTGTTGGATATTCTAGATATTGTTTTGGTTTATTGTCTTGGCATTGTATTGGCTATCTATATTAAGGAAGTTTTGCTAGGTTTACTCCCCCATGAAGGTTTCCCTAGATAAATGTTGTGTATCTTGTAATTGTGTTTCTCTCAGTTATCCTACCTATGTTATCGTTATATAGTAAATTGGAAAGAAACATAATAATAGCTCAAAACTTAACATGGTATCAGATCTAAACTAAAGAGAGCACCTTTCACTGGATAAGCAAAAACGTCATTGTTGTCATACAAGAAAATTAGGGCTTTTTTTTGGAGGATTTTTTGCCTAAAAAACATCTAGAAAAGTGTGCCCTACCCTAGTGAATATTTTGGCAGCTTGAGCACACCTTTTCAATGGGAAACGCATCTGGAAAGTCAAACCCTAGTTTTTTATTGGTACCAGAAAATGAGAAAATGAGAAGTACCAGAAAACCAAAAGTACTAGAAAACCAAAAAACCAGGAAACCAGAACCAGTACCAGAAGTACCAGTCCATATTTCCACAAGCTCGGTTTCAAGGGGTAACATTTGGATTTTTAGAATCTTACTGCACCAATGTACTCGCCTCATCTCAGTGCATCTATCCCCTCGATCAGAATTTCAAAATTTAAATTTTGAAAAATTAGGCTTTTATCATAAAACCCTAAGTTACAGTTAAAGTACTAGTTGCAGTATAAGTTG